>CAJQZJ010036834.1:0-36066 GCA_907164525.1 Lophiomys imhausi | reverse complement strand
AGAAAGAAAGAAAGAAAGAAAGAAAGAAAGAAAGAAAGAAAGAAAGAGGGAGGGAGGGAGGGAGGGAGGAAGGAAGGAGGAAGGGAAGGAGGGAGGGAGGAAGGAAGGAAGGAAGGAAAAGGGGGAGAAGTGGAGTGAAATGGAACACACATGAAACTAATCAATCAATGACTTCAACCCTCCAGGTGCAGAAAGATGACAGCCCGGAATAGTGAAGGAATTTTCAAATGTCATTGCAGAGCCAGCAGAAACATTTGAAATTTTGTTGAGAATGGGAAAGCAAAGGTTGTGGAGGGAACTTTGGAAAATGTTCTACTTTGAAATATGTTTGGGTAGGGGACTGCAGTTCTTGGGGATGTTTTGGGTCCTCTTCAGCCCTGTTCATCAGACCATGAGTTTTCTTTTTGTTTCTTCTTCTTCTTGAGTTCATTTGTTTGGTTTGGTTTTGGGTTTGGTCTGGTTTTTTGTTTTCAAGACAAGGTTTCTCTGTGTACCCCTGGCTGTCCTGGAACTCACTCTTTAAACCATCTATCCTTGAACTCACAGAGATCCATCTGCCTCTGGCTCCCAAGTGCTGGGATTAAAGGTGTGTGCCACCATGCCCAGCTGTGATTTTTCTTTAAAAACAAATGTGGTGGTCAAGATACAGTTTTGCAACAGAATGATACCCGAGATGAGAGAGCTTGAAGGCCATCCAAGGGGAGATCAGGAGATGTATCACAGAAATAAGACAGTCAAGAAATGAAAGAACGGAAGACAAAAATAACAGAGTATGTCTGTTTTAAAGGAGCTGAAGGAAAATGACTCTGCAGGGTGATGTTTGAACTCAGGCAAGAGTAGACCTATGCATACACTTTGAGACATAACAAACAGCAGCCACAAAGGTCCTGAGACTGAATCAGCTTGCTTTGTTTTTTGTTTTTTAATGTTTATTTATTACTTCAAGTTACATCTCCATCACAGTGCCCTCTTTCCGCCCCTTCCAGTCCTGCCCTCCCACCCTCTACCCCCTCTCCCTTCCAACCCACTCCTCTGAAGTTGAGTGTCCTTACATAGCAGTCCCCTGTCCCAGTTCAGCAGTCATATGAGGGCCAAGAGCTTCCTCATACACTGGGGGCCTACAAGGCAGCACCACTAGGCAAAGTGTCTCATTGACAGGTAACAAAGTCTATGTTCCCTTTGGTGCATTGTTTGAAGTATATTTATCCTGTACTATATGGCTAAAATCCAATTATAAGTGAACAGATGCCATGTGCATCCTTCTGAGTCTGGGTTAGCTCACTCAGGATGAGCTTCTCTAGTTCCATCCATTTGGCTGCAAATTGCATGATTTCATTGTTTTTGATGGCTGAGTAGTATTCCATTGTGTAGATATACCACAGTTTTTTTTTAATCCATTCTTCAGGTGAGGGACATCTGGGTTGTTTCCTGTTTCTAGTTATTACAAATAAAGCTGCTATGAATATAGATGATGAAACATCCTTGTGGTTTGGTGAGGAATCATTTGGATGTATACCCAGAAGTGGTATGGCTGGGTCTTGAGGTAGAGCTACTTTTCTAAGATATCACCAGAATGATTTCCATAGTGGTTGTACATCAATGGAATTGAATTGAAGACCCAGAAATGAACCCACACACCTATGGTCACTTAATTTTTGACAAAGAAGCCAAAACCATGTAATGGAAGAAGGACAGCATCTTCAAAAAATGGTGCTGGTCTAACTGGATGTTGACATATAAAAGAATGAAATTAGACCCATACTTATCACCTTGCACAAAACTTAAGTCCAAGTGGATCAAAGACCTTAACATAAGGCCTGACACACTAAATCTAACAGAAGAGAAAGTGGAAAAAGCCTCAAACACATTGGCACAGATGACAACTTCCTGAACAAAACACCAACAGCTCAGGATCTAAGACCAACAATCAATAAATGGGACCTCATGAAACTGAAAAACTTCTGTAAGGCAAAAGACACTGTCATTCAAACAAAATGGCAACCTACAGATTGGGAAAAGATCTTCACCAACCTCACATCTGACAGAGGGCTAATATCCAAAATTTACAAAGAACTCAAGAAATTAAATGCCAAGAAACCAAATAAGCCAATAAAAAAAAAAATGGGGAACAGAGCTAAACAGAGAATTCACAAAGGAGGAATCCCTAATAGCTGAGAGACACTTGAAGAAATGCTCAGCATCCTTAATCATCACAGAAATGCAACTTAAGATGACTCTGAGATTCCATCTCACACCTATCAGAATGGCTAAGATCAAAAACTCAAATGATAGCACATGCTAGTGAGGTTGTGGGGAAAGGGGAACACTCTTCCATTGCTGGTGGGGGTGCAGGCTTGTACAGCTTGCTTTGTTTCCAGGGCTGAAAGGAATCAGGATGACATAGTTTATAGGGAAGAAAGACTCAACAAGAAATTCTGTGATAAAACACAGGAAATATCTAGAAATTAGGAAACACTGTGTCTCCACTGTAAGGAACCTGAATGCATTCTTGTCTTATCTCCCATATCACCAGGAGAAACTATGCTTTATAAGGAAAGTTTTAGAAGCTTAATAACCCTCAGCCCTTCCAAGTCGAAAAGAATTCCAAAAATGAGTCTCTTCCTTTCCCAATAATCTCCTAGCCATGAAAAAACATCCCTGCCTTTGAATATGATCAGCATCACACACTAAGAGCCGGGAACATGAGAATTTGGCTGTGGCAATCTTCGGTGAAATATACAGACCTTAAAAGCACCAGACCCTTAGGGCTGAGGAGATGATGGCTTAGTGGGTAAGAGTGTTGGCCGTGCAAGCATGAGGACCTGAGTTCAGGTCTTCAGCACACACGTAAAAAGCTGGGCCTGGCTGTACATACCTGTATCCTCAGTACTGGGCAGCTGAGCACAAATGAGCGTTGTTGAGGTTTGCTGGCCCCCAACCTAGTAAAAACAAAAATGAACTGCAGGTTTGGTGAAATGCCCTGCCTCAACGGAAAAGATCATCCACAGACATGGACAGACACATACTCCAAATAAAGATCACCAGCCCCAAAATACAGATTCAGAATAAATTGTGCTATCAGTCATCATATCCCTCAGGAGGGTTTCAGCTCCAACTCACAAACAGCTGAACTTCAGCCACACCCTCAAGTTGTCTATAGTTGAGCCACACAAAACACCAATGACTGAATTAAGCTTATGTGAGAACTTACCCTGGGTCCTTTGCTCAACTTTAAATTTGTTTTCATTTAATTTTATTTATGGACATGAAAAAAAAAGATGAAGACATAATCAGGGACATAGGCCAGCAGGTGTGCTTTTGCATATTTCTTTATTCAGAGGCTCAGACTGTGGTTCCCCTTCTGGTGGGGTGTTTTGTCTAGCTGTCTGGGCTGTAGCATGTGCTGTCCCACAAACAATTTGTCACACCATAAGAAGTGCATATTTGGGAGACAGAGAGCATATGCTGTGTGGTAAAAATGCAAATTTTCTTATCAATTAGAAGCCTTGACCACAGGTAATTTCTTAGGGCAAATGTCACGAACCTGTCAGAACCGTGCACCACTGAGTCACGGATGACACCCTCTCCCAGGCAGAGTCAACCTTGAAGACACGCTTGCTAAAAACCACAAACTAGAAATGGCTAAGGAACTCTCATACAGTAGCAATTTCTGGATGGTTCTTTGGAGAACACAATATTTGGAAAAGAAAGATTTTACTACCAGATGCAGAATTTGGCAGTAATAGCCTTAATGATGTTGGGATAACACTTTTAAAAGATCTACTTTTGATTTTCTTTCCATTCAACAGCTTGCTCTGGCCAGCTGTGCTGGTGAACTGTCTTTTCAGAAAAGGACACACTTTGAAGACTAATGGAATTCACTCAGGCAACAAAACATCTCCAGGGATGTCAGTTACATGAGCCCACAAGATAGATTCTGCCAGGCAGAAGTAGGCATTTGGGAACTTCTCATACTTCAAAATTCACTCCTGGCACTCGGCTCATTTTTATCTACCATAATTATAAACTTTTGAATCAATGTGGAAGAAAAGAAGTCCAGGCAAAAAATATGAAGGGCAGTTATGGGTTGGAGGGGTGGGGGATGAGAGAGTTAGTGTGGGCCCCTTGGGAGCGCTCTATTCCTGTATCATGGACTCTCTGGGTTTCCCTTCTCTGGAATCACTAGAAACACTGTGTTCCTGTTTTAGGTCTGAAAGAAAACAAGCAACCATAAAGACAACCTTAGGGTGATTCCAGTGCAAAAGAGGGAACATTTCTTTGTAACAAGTTAATTAAGATAGCAAGGAAATAGACAACTGTTCAGGGACAGGGCCAGAGATGACAGCTACATCCCAAGAAGGATTCTGTGCTCAGCCATGGCCATCAGGACACCAGGTTCAGCCTCCCAGAGGAGGAGTAAAAAATATGTTGTGTTAGAGTTCAGTCAGTGGAGCAAATATGGATTGTGTATTTACCACAGCCTTCATGCAGATTTAGAGAACTACGTGGCACAGGCAGATTTTCCAAGGCAGAGCCAGCGCTTTGATCTTCTGGGGGCTCTAACATCTGTTCTTCTCATCTGTGCATTCATACGCTCATGGCAAAGCTTCTAGCTGTACCAAAAGCCAGCATTCTGAAGCCCCAATGAGTTCTATATTGCATCCAAAGCCATCAGAGCAAAGAGAGATGCTTACTGAGAAAGGCCTATCTCATTAACACATACTAAGAGGCAATCAATCCCATGGATTATAAAATATTCTATGTACTGCTAAGCAGAGAATACTGCTTTAGAAATGGACCTTGAATTTCTGGGGCTTGGTGGAACTTACATGCAGTATTCATGATTCAAGTCCCTACGTGGAACAGTAGCCATTACCTCCTCAAAGTTTCCCTTGAGTTAAAGAGGTGATGGGTAGATGCATCTTGTGGGGCTCAAAGAACACCTTGCTTCTCTAGCTCCAGGTTCATGCCACTGTGAGGTGCTGACGCTCATTTTCAGAGTCTTGCCCTATAGCTGACATTTTCCCTCTTAGAAGGGCTTCATGATGCTTGTCCACATGGAATGCAGGCACTAGAGAATACTGTGCTGTGCCTGTCCCAGTCACTCATTGGCTGAGTTGGTATGATCACCTCTTCTGTCAGCAGATCCAGGCTCTCATTCCACAGGCATCTTCAGTTCCTTCAAGAGCCAGATGTTCTAAGGTTGTGATTGAAAGGCAGAGTCAGATGTCAGCCTTTGGATAAGAAAATGTCACACAATGTGAGAAAAAAGATTTTTTTTTTAATTTTTCATATTTTCCGGGGGGGGGGTGGCACCTACAGTGGGACAGAGGACAATTTTGCTTCTCTCTTTCCACCTTCCTGTGTGTTCCCAGGTCACCAGACTTTGCAGCAAGCCACTGTACTCACTGAGACATCTCAGCAACCCCAAGAGTTATTCTTTTCTAAATCAGGAAATTTTCTATAACTTTTAATGCATGTGCAAAAACATTATAAAAATAAAAGCATACAAGCACACAAAACATGCACATGCATGCACATAGCAGCATTTTTATGAGATCCCAAACTGTGGAATGTTCATAAATGAATGTCCATAAATAGAATGTGATATATCTATACAATGTAATATTCTTCAACAATAAAAAGGAGTAAAATACTTACGTATGGCACAATACAAAAGAACTTTGAAACAGTATATTAAATGAAAGAAACCAGGCACTCTCACACAAAGCCAGACACAGGAGGCCACATAGTGTATAAATCTGTATTTAATTGAATGTCTAGAATAGGCAAATTCACACAGATAAAAAACAAAAAAGTGGTGTCCACAGCCTGTAGAGCAGAGAATGTGGAATGGCTGCTAAGGGATAAGTCTCTATTTTGCCTGTTTGCTCTGGATATACCACAGTATGTTTATCCATCTGTTCATGGGTATTTAGATGGTTTTTTTCCTACCTGGAGCCTGGTAGCAATGACACTGCCATGACCACTCGGATACAAGGTTTTTCACGAACAAACATCTTCAGTGCTCTTGAGAATATACCTAGGAAAGGAATTGTGGGTAACATAATAACTTTAACTTTTTGAGAAATTGCCAAACTTTTACCAACATGGCAGCAATCATCCACACTGTTTTGTTTTGATTTTGTGGTGTTAGAGATTGAACCCAGCATTTCACTATTAACCAGTGATGTATGAGGATTCAGTTTTCTACATCCATGCCAACACATTGGAGTATCTATTTGAAGTCTTTTGTTGTAAGGCCAGCCAGATCCCTCAGCAGGTAAAGATGCTTGCTATCAAGCCTGACAACCTGAGTCTGACACCTGAAACCCAGAGTAGAAAGAGAAAGCTGGGCTCTGAGCCCTATACATTCTCCTTGATATCCTCAGCATGTGTTTGGGTGTGCATGTCTCACACACACATACTCATCCACGTGCTCTCTCACAAAGCTGTCCTCTGACATCCATACGTGTGCCATAATACGTGAGTCCTCCACAAACATACACACAAAATTGCAAAAATAATAGCTCCTTAATTGACACGTATGAAATTTTACCATCAAAAGGCAGACACCCGACTCCCATTTTCTAAGTCACTGAAAAGTCTCTGTAGCATCTTTGTGTGTATTGAATCAATAGTTGATGAGGCATTGATTTGCATTTCCTTGGTGGCTTGTGATCTGGAACATCTTTTCAAATATTGACCATTTGAATATTGGATAATGGTCCATCCATGAGCTCTGTCTGTTCTTAAATTACATTGTCTGTTATTGAATTATAAACATCTTTTCTATATTTCAGATAACAAACCATTAACAATTGTAGAATTTTCAAATATTTTCCCCACATTCTCAAAAAAAAAAAAAAAACATTTCCTATACAGTATCCTTTGACATACAAACATTTCAACTTCTATGAAATCCAATTGACTTTCTTTTTTGGTGGTTTTTGCTTTTTGCATCATGTCTGAGAAGCCAAATCCAAAGTCCCAAAGATTTATCCTAATTGCTTCTTTTTTTTTTTTTTTTTAAAGATTTATTTATTATACAGTGTTCTGTCTGCAGGTAAATCTACAGGCCAGAAGAGGGCACCAGATTTCATTATGGATGGTTGTGAGCCACCATGCGGTTGCTGGGAATTGAACTCATGACCTCTGGAAGAGCAGCCAGTGCTCTTAACCGCTGAGCCATCTCTCCAGCCCCCTAATTGCTTCTTTTAAGAGTTTAGATTGTTAGCCTTTCGTTTAGGCCTTTGCTCTGTCTCAGCTTTTTATATGGTGTGAGGCGGGGCCCTAGATCCTTGTCTGCATAGAGATCTGTGGATTCACCTGCACCAATTTGTTTCAAGAGTTCTTATCCTCTGAACACACATGCCCCTAGACAGGTTTAAGTCAGACATCTTAATTCCAGTCCTCTGGTCTGTGTGTCAGGCTTGTGTTTGAACCATACTGTATCAACATGAACACCTTTATGGTACCTTCTAGCCTCTAACTTCACCATCATTTTCCAAGACTGTATTGGGATTCTCTCCCCTCGACCCCACCCTCACCCCGCTTTCACTATCCATGGATTTGCACTATTTCTCTATTTGTAAAACCCAGACTCTGTGTCCATACAAAATGGCTAAATAGCACCTCAGTTCCCTCTCTACCATCTCCGTGCGTCCTGAACCAATCCTGAAATGTCTCGTAACAGGCTGGAAACCCTCACAGTCTTGTATTCCTCATAAAGAACAAGCTTGGGCCTTTGGCCAATTGTTTCCATTTGGGATTAATGCCTGTGAGAAATTTAACTCTTTCCAGAGGATGAAAACCCAGTAGCTGATGAAAACCACGAGGCTAATATGAAGGGAGAGTGAGGTACCACGTAAAGAGAAGAATCAGAGATGTGTTTGCATTTGGAAAATAAAATGGCTGGTTTTTCTTTTTTTGTTTGTTTTTGTTTTTGTTTTTTATGTGTTTAGGAATCAAGTGGAAATATAGCATCTGTAGTGCATCTCCAAAGACAACCTCACACCCACACAGGCTGTGGAAAATCACCATTGTGCTGACATCCTCTGCAGACTCTGACAAGTAGCAATGCACCTTTCTCTCTGTAAATTGATCCCAGAGGAGTCAATATTTCAACCCTATTCTGTTTACTTCTAATACACCTGCTTCATTAAACTAAATAAAACAAGGGTTTTCAAGAATGTCACGGTAATGTAAAAAGCAGCAAGAACAACCTGGGACCACAGAGGCACAGGGAGCCCTGGGCATCTCTGAAAGTCTAAAGTTTAGCAGCTGTCCTGGGGGGCTGGTGCGTGGGGAATGGCAGAGACTGGACAAGAGCCTGTTCTGATTTGCTTGGCTTTCTTAGACAGTGGCGCCTAAAGTTCTCACACTAGCAGCCCCACAAGAATAAAGCGAAGGCTAAACAAAGCTCCACTTGCCTGCCACCCTTGTCCTGCCTCCCCCTCTTCAGGGCTGACTCCAGTAAAGGAAGAATCCACAGCTGCAGGACAGTCTGTACTCCAAGAGACCCTGACTTTGTGCAGCCACAGAACCTCTGTCCTTTTGCTATTACAAACCGTTCTCCAGAAATTCTAAGATGGAAATAACCCTAGATGAGGAGCTTCAGTGGGGAAGAGACTGGATGTGTGTAAAGACAGAATGCATTAGGAGATAAGAGAACATCATAAAACCCAGAATGGCTTTGTATGGGATAAAAATGAGCACAGCTCAATTTATAAATATATTCCTCAAATGCCAAGCCAAGTTCAAGTAGAGACTAACATGAGATGGGAAATTTAATATGATTATGAACTCCCTAAAAGTGAAAGAAAATATGCAACAAGGTTATGGTTGCAAGGCCAGCTGTAAAGTTAGAACTGGTTTTTTGTTTTTTGTTTTTTTTGGAGGGGGCAGAGGGGGGAATTGTAAGTTTTTAGATTATGTTTCAGAAGCTAGCCAATAATATGGCAAACATTGGGATCAGATGATGTCAAAAAAGCTGGCCAAGAGGAAGAGCAGATGTGATACTAAATGCACTGTGGGTGTGTCTCATTATTAGAATATTCTGGAATAGCCAAGAGGGGTCAGCAGAGGTACTGACCATGTAGTACTTAACAGTAGCTGTAGAATTCCACAGACTTGCATCTTTGTGTCTAAAATTTTCCGCCTGAAATTTTTTTAAAGGTTCCCTTTTTCCCTCCCGGCTTTGATAATCACAGAGGGCCTCCTGGCAGTGTGGGATGACTGTCTCTAAGGGACAGTAGCCCTTCCATCTTTGCTTTTCTCCTCTCCTCAGCTCTGACCTCAGCCTCATCCATGAAATTTTTCCTTGGGAGTTCACTTTTCTTCACCCTTTTGAAAAAAAAAAAATCACATTTGTAGAGAAAAGGTCAAGTGTGCATGACTCCCCTAACACAAAGCCTGCTTGGGAATGACCTTCAACTGTGGATGTCAATCACTCCAGGGCCCTAAATAGCTGGTTATTCTTCAACTCCACAGGGGGCCATCAGTCTGAGATAGATAGGGCCCACAGTAAAGTTTTAAGCTAAACATAAACCATAAATTTATTCTAATATTACTCAGAGAAAGTTCTAGAACATTCCTCCCAATTATTGATATCTATTAATGGAGACCTATATATTTAGATACAGGTCCATTAAAACAATGATTTTTAAGGTTAACACACACACAGAGAAGGTTCAAAGTTATCCTGCTCAATACTTGTCACTAGCTACTTAAGTGTGATCCAAGAATTGGATCTCAATTTTTATTTAATGTTAGTTCATTTAAACCTAACTTTAAAATATGAACACTGTAAATTGTTTTAATTTTCTTCACACCTTTACTGATCAATCACCAGTCCACTTGATTTTAAGTTAAATTTTTAATGTTACGGTATACATGTTGGCACATATACTTTTTCCAATATTCACTAATAATTTTAAAAATGTTGACCACTTGGTGAGACAAGATTTTGAACATACTATAATAAATAAAATGTATTAATTATGATAGTATTACCAACTTGACAGACTCTAAGTTCAGCTAAAAGACAAGCCTTCAGGAACACCTGTGAGGGATTATCTGGGTTAAGTTACCTCTGGGGATATCTACTAGGGATTCTCTTGAAAACATTGAGGTTGGAAGACCCAGCTACTTTGAGGAGTACTGTTTAGTAGGCTGGGATCTCGAATGTATAAAACCAAGGACGAGAGCAGAGAGTACCAGTATTTGTCACCACCTTCATCGTGATTGTGGATGTGATGGTGTGACCAGCTGCTTGAACTCCCTGCTGGCTTGACTTCCCTGTACATGAAGGACTGTAACAAGACCATAAGCCAAAATAAACCCTTCTCCCTAAAGTTTCCTTTGTTCAGTATTTCATTGAAGAAGTGAAAAGCATAAGATATTGTTTAAATTAATTTATTTTTTTACTATCTTAATATGGCTATTTGAATATTTTACATTCTATATGTAGCTTATATAATCATCTTTTGTATGGTCCCAGTCATCAGGATAATTGAATATCTTTTTTTTTTTTTTTTGGTTTTTCGAGACAGGGTTTCTCTGAATATCTCTGGCTGTCCTGGACTCGCTTTGTAGACCAGGCTGGCCTCGAACTCACAAAGATCCGCCTGCCTCTGCCTCCCAAGTGCTGGGATTAAAGGCGTGCGCCACCACCGCCCGGCGATAATTGAATATCTTTAACCAAAGGGACAAAAGAACTATAACATCAATCATAGGAAGAAGGGTTGGACACTAGTGCTAAAACTTCCATTATTTCTTTGGTTCTTATTGAAATAATTATTTCTTTCAAATAACAGAGGAAACAAAAATGTTTAAAGCTATGTTTTAATTGTGAGATGATAAGGTTTAAAATGAAGACATTCTCACATTGTTATCTTCTCCCTTCCCCTAAAAATACATTCTTAAAATAAGAAGTAAATTCTTAGAGTAGGAGCTAGGGAGATAGCTCAGTCGGTAAAGTCCCCGTTGTATAACCAAGAGGACCTGAATTCAGATCTCTGGCACTTACACAAAAGTAGGAGCTACTTTGTAACATGGAGACCCAACTGTAACCCCAGCATTTGGGGCAGGATGGGGATGGAAGGGTTTTTGTAAGGCTGGCAAATGTAAGGAACACGTTAACAACCTGGGACTCTGCTTACCATGGGCTATGCGTACACATCTCTCTCTAAACAATGCACCTAGTAGCCTAAGCCCTCCCTCCTACATCAAACTGCACACATATTCTTCTCTAACAATGGAATAAAATATTCCTCTCCTTAACCGACACCAGATTTAGATTTCTATTTGATTGTAGTCTGGTTATGTCCCAGTATTGGGGAAAATGGGGGTTGCAATCCCACTTAGACTGGTTTAAGGTGCATACCCAATAAGGCAAACTGTGTTCTCTCCGTGACATTTAGATAGAATCCACTGTTTACCATTTATGCGCACACCTATGCCCCAACACCATGATCTGCATGACTCCGGGCTGCAGTCCTCTTATATTCTGACTTCCAAAGACGTCTTCATACTGAAAAAGGTGCAAGATCCTGAGGAATGCCCAGTGCATTTGTTATTTTTCTCATTGCTGCAACAAAATACATGACAAAGGTAACCTCAGGAAGAAAGGATTATTTCTGGCTCATAGTTAAATAGTCGGGTCCATCATGGCAGAGAAGCAGGGTGACAAGAATGTGAAGCAGCTAATCACATTGCAGTCAGGAGGCAAGGAGAATGAATGATGGTGCTTCACTCACTTTGTCTTTTATGTCCAGTCCAGGACCTCAGCCACTGAATAATAGTGCGGCCCTCATGCCGTGTGACTCTTCCTACTTCAGTTAACTTATCTAGATAACCACTCATAGAAAAACACTCCATGCGTCTTTTCTCTTTGGTGATTCTAAACCCTCTATACTTGGCAATCAGTATTAGTCATGACAACTAGTGACTCCCAGAGCAGGCTGCATCTCCTCCTAGGCATTTCCTATACCATCACCTTGGGGCAATATTCAGCAGTCAGCTGCTATTTATTGATCCCTTATGAGATTGTCTTATTCTGTCTAGATACTTTGTACCTGAGTCTGCTCTAGTATAAAGGCTTCTTCTATCTCTGCTAGGTTAACACATAAGACCCTGGCCTCTGAAGTCAAATGATCAAACTCCAGCTTTATTCCATGACAGTGACACAGCCTGAAGTTGGGGGGGTCATATTGCTTAACCTTTAAAGCCACAATTTTCTCATTTTCTTAAAAAAGAGAGAGAAGAAAAAGGATATAACGTGCCATCATACCAACAAACACTGCCCGACATACTCCAATGCAGACTAAAAAGCATTGTGTGCTGGGAAATGCTATTGTTATGGGACAACAAATGTTATTGCTGTCCTTATGAAGCATGATTTAATAATGTAAAACAAAAACTTAATGATTTCCCAATGGCATTCTTTAGCATGTAAGAATTAAATTAGTTTGAATTGTGTTATGTTAGACTACTTGGTTTTAAAACTTGTTGTTTGGTACTGGAGAGATGACTCAGTGGGCAAGAGCACTTGTTGTTCTTACAGAGGACCCAGGTTTCAGTTCAGAGCACCCACATTGTGGCTCAGAACTATATAAACTTCAGTTCCAGGGAATTCAATGCCCTCTTCTGTCTTCTGCGGACACCAGGCATACACGTGGTGTGCATACATACACACATGCAAACACTCATACACGTACACTAAAAAATAAATTTGTAACAATATAAAAAACTTTGCGTTGTTGGCTTGATTTTCATGTTTTAAAAATGTTAGATGGGGATTTTGCCTTGAAATTAGGGCAGAATTTCTGAAATGGCCCCAAAAATGCTTCTGCTATCTCATGTTGTGTAATTCTGTGGTGTGGCAGCTATGATCAACGATGATTCCTACAAACCAAAATATTTGTCAACTCTAAAAGATTTTGAAGATATTCTATGACCTGAAATGTCAACTATTCAGCCAGAACTTGATAATTCTTTTGTAAAAATAACAACAAAACAAGCACACCCGTTTCATTAGTATACAAACTAGCTTTTATCTTTAATAAATGGTGAGATTCTATGAATATCAAAGTTGTTTTAGAACAAATTTATGATTTATTGCCAGCAAATGTTTGACTGTATACCTGTTTTCTATACTTATATGTCTAGTATTGAATAAAAATAAGGGGGAGGGGAAGGAGTCATGAGTGGAAAAGCTTTTTTTTTTTTAATTTATTTTACAGCCAGACCACAGCATCTCCTCCCAGTCCCACCCTCACACTCCATTCCTCATACCCCATCCCATTATCCTCAGAGAAGGGGAGGACCCCTCATGGGTACCAACTTACCCTGATACATCAAGTCACAGTGGGACTAGGCAGATCCTCTACCACTGAGGCTAAACAAGACAGCCCAGCTACATGAAAGGGATCCAAAGGCAGGCAACAGAGTCAGAGACAGCCCCTGCTCTAATTGTTAGGGGACCCACATAAAGAACAAGCTGCACATATGCTACATATGTGTAGGAGGCCTAGGTCCAGCCCATGCATGTTCTTTGGTTTAATGGGAATTAGATTTCTTTAGTGAATATGTGGGGGCTTCTGAAGGACAGTCTCTTTTTTTAAACATTTATTTATTAAAATTATGTCTCCAACACAGCTCCCTTCCAAGGACAGTCTCTTACAAGGAGGCATATGACTTGTAGGAAACATCTGGCAGAGCACTCATGGTCCTGGGAAACAGGTGTACCTTGGGAGAACCATTGAGAAGGCACCCTATATACTTAATTAGTGAAATCACAGGAGATTGAAAAAGGGCTTTTGGCTTGGCATTGCTTTCAGATGCTGGACACTGTCTCATTTTAGCTGAAGGTAGGCAGAGCCTAGATTGAGCTGAAGACAGGTGAAGCCTCATTTTGGAGCTGCAAAAGCCAGGACCCATGAGAGACCCACCAACAGCACCCTGCTGAGGGTCATGGCTGCAGGGACCTTGAAACAGTACCCTGCTGAAGACCAAGGCTGCAAAGCCCCAGACAGCGCTGGATCCACCAGGGACCATAAGGGACCATGAGAAACTGAGAGCGCAACAAGTTACTGTGAGAACAGCACCCTACTTAAAGGGTGACAGCAGAGCCCAAAAAAAGATCACACAAAAGAAACAGGTGTGAATTCTTTATAGACCTGGAAAAAGCTATTCTCAATTTCATATGGAACAACAAAAAACCTAGAATAGCTAAATCAATCCTGTACAATAAAAAAAACATCTGGAGGTATCACTATCCCAGATTTCAAGCTGTACTACAGAGCAATAGTAATAAAAACAGCATGGTACTGGTTAGAAACAGACCAGTGGATCAATGGAATCGAATTGAAGACCCAGAAATGAACCCACACACCTATGATCACCTAATCTTTGACAAAGAAGCCAAAACTGCACAATGGAAAAAGGATTTAAATTAGACCCATACTTATCACCTTGTACAAAACTTAAGTCCAAGTGGATCAAAGACCTTAACATAAGGGCAGTCACACTAAATCTATTAGAAGAGAAAGTGGGAAAAACCCTCGAAATCGTTGCCACAGGTGACAACTCCTGACCAGAACACCAACAGCTCAGGACCTAAGACCAACAATCAATAAATGAGACTCATGAAACTGGAAAGCTTCTGTAAGGCAAAAAACACTGTCATTCGAACAAAATGGCAACCTACAGATTGGGAAAAGATCTTCACCAACCTCACATCTGACAGAGGGCTAATATCCAAAATTTACAAAGAACTCAAGAAATTAAATGCCAAGAAACCAAATAATCCAATTTTAAAAAATGGGAGAAAGAGCTAAACAGAGAATTCACAAAGGAGGAATTCCTAAAGGCTGAGAAACACTTGAAGAAATGCTCAACATCCTTAATCATCAGAGAAATGCAACTCAAGACAACTCTAAGATTCCATCTCACACCTGTCAGAATGGCTAAGATAAAAAGCTCAAAGGACAGCACATGCTGGTGAGGGTGTGGAGAAAGGGGAACCCTCCTCCATTGCTGGTGGGAGTGAAGGCTTGTGCAACCACTATGGAGGTCAGTCTGGCGATATCTTAGAAAACTTGGAATAGCTCTGCCTCGGGACCCAGCCATACCACTTCTGGGTATACACCCAAATGACTCCTCACCAAATCACAAGGAAGTTGCCTCATCTATGTTCATAGCAGCCTTATTCGTAATAGCTAGAAACTGGAAACAACCCATATGTCCCTCAACTGAAGAATGGATTAAAAAACTATGGTACATCTACACAATGGAATACTACGCAGCTATCAGAAACAAGGAAATTATGCAATTTGTAGCCAAATGGATGGAGCTAGAAAAGCACATTCTGAGTGAGCTAACCCAGACTCAGAAGGATGTACATGGCATCTATTCACTTATAGTCAAATTTTAGCTATATAGTACAGGATATCTATACTACAACCAACGCACCAAAGGGAACAGGAACATAGACTTTTTCATCCTGTCAATGAGATACTTTGCCCTAGTGTTGCTGCCTTGTAGGCACCCAGTGTATGAGGAGGCTCTTGGCCCTCATACGACTGCTGAACTGAGGCGGGGGACTGTTATGTAGGGACACTCCACTCCACAGAAGTGGGATGGAAGGGTTAGGGGGTAGAGGGTGGGAAGGCGGGACTGGGAAGGGTCGAAAGAGGACACTATGATGGAGATGTAACCTGAAGCAATAAATAAATAAATTAAAAAAAGAAAAGAAACAGGTGTTAACCAGATGTGTGCCAACTGCTTGCACTGAGGCTGTGCAGACAGATTTCAAGCAAAGATGCGCTAACCAGCCCTAGGCCTCATCAGCTCTGAGGTCATAAGAATCAGTCAGTCAGGTGTAGAGAGCTGCGAAGTGCCGCGCCCTAAAGATGGCGCTGGTCTCCGCCTTCCACCAGCCCGACGGTGAGTGCTCTTTATGATAATAAGTTCATATTTGGCAAAGACCGCTGATCTGGCTTGCTTCCGCATACGTAGACCTCTAAGATAGCACCACTTGGCTTTACTTGACTGGCTGTTTAATTAGTATTTAGCCTGTGGGTTGGGTCTGCCCCTTTATTCGGAAGACTGTTTTCAAGGGACCTGAATAAACTGCAGGAGAAGAGCTTTTGCGAGTTGCGTCATTCCTTGCTGGACAAGGGGGGACGCGACAAAGTGGTGGCCCGTACGGGGAACCAGAAAAGACTCAGAACTCCTGCAGTCAGGGGAAGCGCTTGGTAAGTTCCTGGGATAAATCAGGACAATAAAGTTTCATGGAAATAGCGAACACAAGGTAAAGTTTCGCGGAGATAGCGAACAAAAGATAAAGTTTCGCGGAGATAGTGAACAAGCAGTTAAGTTTTGCAGAAATAGCAAACAAAGGGTTAAGTTTCGCAGGCAGTTGTGAACAAAGGGTTAAGTTTCGCAGGCAGTTGTGAACAAAGGGTTAAGTTTCGCAGACAGTTGCGAACAAAGGGTTAAGTTTCGTAGGCAGTTGCGAACAAAGGGTTAAGTTTCGCAGACAGTTGCGAACAAAGGGTTAAGTTTCGCAGGCAGTTGAGAACAAAAGGTAAAGTTTCGCAAGAAGTTGTGAACCTAAAGTAAAATTTTTAAACATGGGATTGTCTCAGTCACATCCAATTTTTCTGGCTCTTCAAGAGCTACTTTTAGCTAGGAATTTGAAGATTAAGAAGTCTACCTTAGAGAGATTTCTAAATGAATGCGATTCTGTGGCTCCGTGGTTTGCGGTGTCCAGGAATCTTACAGTATCCTGCTGGGACAAATTAGGCAGGGACTTGGATTTTGCTTGGGAGCAAGGGACTCTGAAGCATGGAGTAAGACCGATTTGGAAAATGGTGAGGAGTTGTTTAGAAGATCAGAGGTGTTGTAATGCAATCAAAGAGGGAGAATCAGCTTTGGAACTGCTACAAGGGGAGAGATCTGAGCAGGCAGACAGTGAAAAGGAAAGTAACAAAGGTGAAAGATTTGAGCAGACAGACAGTGAAAAGGAAGACAAAAAGAAAGTTCCTCTCTATCCCGATCTTAGAAATTTTAGAGATTTTAGAGATTTAGAGGACTCAGAGAGCACAGATTCTGAAGGAGAGCTACACACTCTAATAAAACAGTTAGAGAGGACTATTATTAAAAAAAAGGAAAAGAAAAAAGTAAAACAGAAGGGCGTATCGGCAGCAGTCAGTGTGGGAGGAGCTGTTGCCATGGCGTCTGACACGTCAGCAGCAGTCGGAGTGGGCGGAGTCGTCGCTACAGAGCCTTCAGCCACGCTGGCGGCAGCTGGTGTAAACAAAGCCGTTGCCATGGCGCCTTCGACTCCTCCTCCATATCCAGAAGCCGCTCAGACAGAGCAGCCAGGTCAGTCCCTGAAAGTAGGGAGATCTTTCTGCCTGGGGATGTGGACACAAGTAAGAACAAAATAGAACATTATCCCACTACACTTGCTGCTTTAGCCTTAAATGGTATCCAACAATGTTTGCAGTCTTTTGGAGTTGCTCCTGCCAGTATAATAGTGCCTTATTCCAGTTATCAAATTAAGATTTTGTGTGGCACTGTAGATGACTGGACAATATTGCAATGTAGCTTTGAAGGAGTGATTGATAACCATTATCCTAAACATCCATTGCTATTATTTTTTAAGGAGCACCCAGTGATATTCCCTAAGGTTACTTCAACAGTACCACTTCAAGGATCACCAAATGTGTTTACTGATGGCTCAAAGACAGGCTGTGGAGCCTATTTGATAGAAAGACAAGAGCCCGTGTTATGTCAATTTCAACCGGGCTCCCCCCAAATAGTAGAGTTGAAAATAGTAATTGAGGTGTTTAAAAAATGTCAATTTACATTCAATTTGATTTCAGATTCAGTCTATGTGGTCAACGCAGTGAAAGTATTAAAATTAGCAGGTCCTATTAAGAATAGTAGTACTGTATGTGCCTTATTACAAGAGTTACAAGTTTTAATCTGACAGAGAAAAAGATGTTTTTATATTCAACATATCAGAGCACATACAGGATTACCTGGACCATTAAGTGAGGGTAATAATAAAGTTGATCAATGGACCAGGATGGAATACATTTTTTGGAGCTCATTCCTGGACCAAGCCAGACAGTTTCACCAATTATTTCATGTAAATGCAAAAACTCTACAGCAGAAATTCCATTTGTCTAGAGCAGATGCTAGACAAGTAGTTTTGGACTGTCCTCAGTGTGTGATTCATCATCATCCTCCCAGTGTGGGAGTGAACCGTAGAGGGCTGTTGCCACTCAAAATCTGGCAAATGGACGTTACCCACATTTCAGAATTTGGAACCTTAAAATATATTCATGTATCTGTGGATACCTGCTCAGGTATCATACATGCTACACCTATGAGTGGAGAAAAGACTCGCAATGTCATAGGACATTGCTTAGAAGCCTGGGCTGCATGGGGAAAACCACAGCAGCTAAAAACGGACAATGGACCAGCCTATACGGCTCAGTCCTTTGTCTCCTTCTGCAACCAGACGGAGGTACAGCTTAATCACGGATTACCATACAATCCTCAAGGACAAGGAATTGTGGAGCGTGCTCATCGCACCTTAAAAGAATGCTTGCAAAAACAAAAAGGGGAAATAGGCCAAGGCCGTACCCCCAAGGAAAGAATGTCTTTAGCCTTATTTACTTTAAACTTTTTCAATTTGGATGCTCAAGGCCGCTCAGCAGCGGACAGACATCAGGATTCCCATGGTTCACCTAAAAACATGGTGAAATGGAAGGATATTTTGACAGGCTCTTGGCGGGGGCCTGACCCCGTGATAACATGGGCGAGAGGGTCTGTTTGTGTTTTTCCTCAGGATCAACAAGATCCAGTGTGGGTGCCTGAACGCCTTGTGAGGAAGATTTGTCATGAAGACCTTCCTAAGGATCCTGGTGATAGTAACAGTGAGTACGTCAGGAGCGCAGAGCAGTTTGGGTTCAACAAGATTATTTTTCCTTTAGCCCCATGATTAGTAATATAGTGAATAAGTCTTGTACAGGAATGCTTGATGTATCTACTAGGGATCCTCAACAGACTGCCACCAATCCTTTTGATTTGTGGCTTTTGTGTGGAGTAAATGAAAGTTACATGGACTTGGGACCTGTCATTATGCTTGGAGGAGGAATTTATCAAAGAGGTAATTTTTCCCTAGGGTCTGCTACCAGATTGGATTTCTCTAGTGGTAGTGGCTCTGGTACTTGGAATTCTTCGTTTCATTCTTATCGCAACAAGAGCTTTTCAGCTTCGCCAGTATGTCTCTGGCCTCCTTTTCTGTGGATTGTAAGTAATGGGAGTGCATCCTTAGGTGAAGAAAAGTTAGTATGCACTCCAGGCACATGTTTTTATGCCCTATGCTGGAATGCCACAGCCTTTCCTGTGGCTGTGGTGACTAGAATGCCTTGATATGTGCCAGTTCCTGTAGAGGCTCCTAATACCATGATACTATTCAGATTTAAAAGAGATTTTGGCATCACTGCAGCTATTGTTACTGCTATCACTGTTGCTGCTGTGGGAGCTACTGCCTCAGCTATCGCCTTGTCTAGTTCTATACAGACTGCCAATGCCCTAAATAACATCTCAGCCACTGTGGCACAGGCATTGGATACTCAGGCCTCTATGAATTCTCATCTCAAAGAAAGTCTTATGATAGTTAATCAACGTATAGATTTAATACAAAAACAGATTGATTCTCTTTGACAACTAACACAATTGGGATGTGAGTGGAAATTGCAAGGTTTGTGTGTTACTTCCGTACAATATCAAAATTATACAAAAACTGCTAATTTGTCCAGACAATTGTCAAAGTTCCTCTTACAGGATTGGTCGGCTAAATTTAAAAATTTGATGAGAGAGCTGAGAGCGACAATCATCCACATCAACTCCACTCGGGTGGATCTGAGCCTGGCTACTGGCTTAACTTCTTGGATACAGACGGCTATGGATCATCTTAAGGAGTGGGCGGGCGTAGGCTCTTTGGCGATACTAATGATATTAGCCTCTCTGGTTTGCCTATGGTACATCTACAAAATGAGAGCCACACAAAAGCGTAATACAGCCATGATTATACAAGCCCTTGTCGCCATTGAGGCGGGCCAGTCCCCTCAGGCATGGCTTGCTGCCGTGAAGTAAATCTTCACTAAGCATAGTCCCTGCCCACTGAGGTATTCGTTCCACGGATGTTAGGGTCTGGCAAGTCAGTGACGGAGTTGACGGGTAAGTCTCGGCCACCTAAGACAGGACAGTCCCGAGTGGGGAGGCTGACCCAGAGACGGGTAAGAGTTTGAACACCGCCCTCCTACAGGCTCAGGCCCACCGTGAGATCCCCAGATAGAGGGAATGCGAAGCCTTTCCAGGGACTTTTACCAACTTTAGAAAAAATAAAAAAGGAGGAACTGTAGAGAGCTGCGAAGTGCCACGCCCTAAAGATGGCGCTGGTCTCCGCCTTCCACCAGCCCGACGGTGAGTGCTCTTTATGATAATAAGTTCATATTTGACAAAGACCGCTGATCTGGCTTGCTTCCGCATACGTAGACCTCTAAGATAGCACCACTTGGCTTTACTTGACTGGCTGTTTAATTAATATTTAGCCTGTGGGTTGGGTCTGCCCCTTTATTCGGAAGACTGTTTTCAAGGGACCTAAATAAACTACAAAAAAAGAGCTTTTGCGAGTTGCGTCATTCCTTGCTGGACAAGGGGGGACGCGACAGTCAGGTACCTTGGCACATAAACCAAGGCCATTGAGAAGACAGGAAGCAGAGGCTGAGAAAAGGCCGTGGAAAGGGGTTCCTGCCACAAGAGCTGGCACAAGAGGTGTGGCAGAGGACCTGCTCAGAGAAAGTTCATGAGAACTAGATGCTGGGGAGAGCCGTGGCAGCTGGCACCACAGCATCAGGAGCAAAGCAGCCTGAAGCTACATCTGTCCATGGGCCCACAACTGCCGATCCAATAAGTGAGTTGTGAGATGCAAACAGGAGGAGAAGAGACTGAAAACAGGAGGGAGCGCAGCCCCTGTCTTGTGAAGATGTGGCAAGGCCCAGACAAGCAGAGGAGGCCTCTGGCAAAGCCGCAGAAGTCTTGGCTGACAGAGGGGGCCTCAAGACCAAGCAGAAGTGAGGCTTCCATAGTAACTTCAGAGCCAGGTGACCACAGAGCAACTGCCTATTGGAGTGTTCCTACAGACAGACTGCTGACCAGTTGCTCTCATAGGACCTGTCCCTGAGGCTGTCTGGATTGGTATCCTTCTAAAGGGTTAGGGCTGATTGGGTGGTAGGTGTTTATAGATATTAATAAATGTAGTTTAAAAGTTTCATTTACAATTTGGTTGGTGTTTCAGTCTCTGTGAGCCCCCATGAGCCCAGGTTAGTTTACTCTGTAGGTCTTCTTGTGGTGTTTAAAAGCCCTGGGCTGAAACACCATAGTGTGGTGCCAGGGACACAGTAGAAACAGATTCTATGAGAACTCTGCTGATAATTTACAATACTAATTTTTCTTATTCATATCTCCCTCAATCTTCTTATTTTCTGATACACCCAATGGAATATTATACCTGGCTTCTGATGTCAGAGCTGCTATAGAGACAAAATGAGACATTAGGTTCAAAAGGGTATCAAAATGGAGAGGTGCAATAAACACCCACGATGCCTTGGCTACCAGTTAGAAAATAAGCTCACATTTGAAAGCATGTAGTAACTCAGTGGACTGGTTAGTAAGCACCTAATTGAGGTGTTGGTCCAGAGCCAAAGGGGAAGTGGAGGCAGGACAAGGAAGAGAGGAAACTGTGGAGATGACATGCTTGCTCCCTGTCTCAAGGAGAAAAGTACAGTAACAGTGTCTGGTGGAACACATAAAGTGCCAAGGGAAATGGCACAGGTCATCTAGAGAAAGGGTGCTTTCTTGCTGTGGAGACCACTGTCGCTCACAAGCAGCAGCACTCTAGTGGAGGTGCACGAATTTAGGGTAGCGAGCTCTTATTCCCCACGGTTTATACTCGGATGTAACACCAGACCCGAAGTTAAGACTAGTTGAGTGAGATGATTTCGCAGCTGTTTGGAGAACAAAAACGTGACCAATTTGCGATTCAGAGCAAAATGAACCCATCTGCCAGAAGAGATGAAAGCCAGAGCACAGAGCCCGTCACAGATACCAAGACTCTGCCCAGGTCATTTTTGGTTATACCTTCCTAGGCTGAGCTTACATGTATACCTGCCTATTGGGACACAGAGAATGAGTTCAAGATCATGTTCCTGGAGGTTCAAAGGAAGGACATGTGAGCAAAATTCAGCAGCTGCTGTTTCCTGTGGCCTAAGCTGCTTCTGGCCCCTGGAAAGGTAATTCAGAAGTGAGCTTTCCTTGCTCTGCTTTGCCTCCAGCACCCACAGGCTTCTGGGGCTAACTTCCAGGACTTTTGTGGATAACAATGAAATGAGATATAGAAAAGCAAATCCCTCTCCACCCTCCTCCTACTTCAGCAGGCACCCCCCCCCCCTTACTCAACTCAGGGCTTCTTACCCTCTTCCAATGATTACTAGCTTATTCTAGGCTCCCACAGTTGGGACAAGAACAAGTGTGCCCTTAATTCCTCCCTGAATTTGCCTTTGCTCAATTTCAAATTTTAATATCTATCTAGATACAAAGTTGGCCACTAAACCATGTTCTCTGAGCTGGGGGAAGCGAGTGCTTCAGGTTATTTATGGGTCCTGTGGGTCCTCTGATTGTCCATCGGTTGAGCTATGAACACAGACTGATACGACATAAATGTCAACTGTAGGGAAAATGCTGGACACACTGGTCTTTTTCAGAATTCTTTCATGGTGACTGGGAGGAAACACCCTCTGGTTCCAGCTCAGTGGCTGGTACCTCGCCTCTCACGTGGTTTTTGAAACACTCCCTTTGGGCCTGTGTAATTCTCTTCTTCATCATCATTTGTGTTTCCTAGCTCATGATGCCTTGACTGTAGAACACAATCTTAAAAATGAGTAGTGGTTTGCACATACACACACAAAACTTCAGACTTTTCATTTGGATGAAAAGAGCCTTGCTTTTTTTTATGTATGGTTTTCTGTGGTTGCTGTAACAAATTACTTCAAGCTTAGTAATTTAAAACAACACATTTATTCTCTTCTAGTTTGAGATGTCAGAGCCTAAAACTAGTTTCCCTGGGCCTAAATCAAGGTCTTTGGAGTACAACATTCCTGATGGAGGCTCTGGGGACAATCCTTCTCTTGTCTTTTCAAGATTCTAAAGTCCTGTGCCTTACATTCCTGGGCTGCTGGCCACTTCCTCCACATTTAAAGGAAGCTTTTGTTTCAATATTGTACCTCTCTCCTGTGCCAAAGCTCTTTCTGCCTTCCTCTTAGAAAGTGCAATGCAATTTCATCTAGAACACACCCAAATGATCCAAGCACAATCTCATCACTGAAAACTCCTCATAATCCTATCTACACTCTTAACACATTAGGTAGCATTCATGGGTTCCAGGCATTGGAAATCATGAACTAGATGACCACATTGACAGATGGAAGGTACCCAGTAGCAAATGACCCTGTTGTGTCTCCTCTGATCAGCATGATCTGTCTGGAGTCAGACCAGCAGTGATCACCCTTAGAGGCTTGAAAGATCAGGATCCATTAGGATTAGGAGACTCATGGGGCTCACTGACTCAATGGCTCAAGAACTCATGACCCTTCACAAGACATCTGCCAGTCTTCAACCCTCTCTGAAGCTATATGATGAATGAACACAGACTGGGGGAAGGAACAAAGACCCTTCCTTAGTGACTCTGCCTGCACTTCACTCATGGAGATTCTTTAGTGGCAAAGCTTTTCCATGATGTCCATGCTGCCAGGGAGACTCTCTGCTTATACAGCAGCCTGGGGGTTCTCTGTGAGGAACTCCAAGAACTCTTTGCTTCACCAAGCTGAACTTGGATGAAATTCTTCTTTAGTCTGTCAATGCCCTATCTAGGGTAACAGACATGTCTTCATATCCCATCAAGGAATGCTACGTGACAGTTTCTTCCTGTGGATCTGAAATGCTGCTCAGAAAAGCAAAGCACCCCTGTGTTCTGCTTGGCATACTTACTCCAATTTTATGCTGCCATAAAAGAATACCAAACACTGGGTAACTTAAACAAAAATTTATTGGCTCCTCGTTCTAAAGTCTGAGAAGTCTAGAATTGTGGGGTGGACCCTTAAGTAGGGCTATTTTGCTGTATAATCCATAACAAGAGGTAGAAGTGAAGTAGGGAGACCAATCAAACTTGCCTACAATAGACTCACTCTCTTGACAATGGCATTGACCCATTAGTCCCTCTTCCCAACACTGTTGCTTTGGGAATTAAGTTCCAATACTGGTTTTGGAGAGAAACTGTGAGGTATAAATGTCGATGCCAGGAAAAGAGGAGGTTCACAGGAGGACAGGAGTCTAAAGAGAATTCACAAGTCATAGACTAAGACAAGCTTTATGGGGCCCAGCAGATTATTCAGTAGTTAAGAACACCAGCTGTTCTTCCAGAGGACCTGTACTCAATTTCTGGAACCCACATGGCAGTTCCTGATGTCTGTAACTCCAATCCTAGAGGGTCTGACACCTTCTTCTGGCTTCAGTGGGCACCAGCAATGGACATGGTGCACACATATACATACAGGCAAAACATCTATACACATATTTGTTGTTGGTTGTGGTTAGGTTTGTAAGAGAGGGCAACCACTCAGAGTTGGCTCACAACACACCCAGACACAAAATTCTCAGCACAAAGGAGATTTATTACCCAGCTCCCAGCAAGGATTGAGGGGGGAGCTGCCTCTGGATCAAGTAGAGACAGACAACAGCAGCAAGCAAGTGGTTTTTATAGGAATGAGTTTTTAAAGAGTAAAAGGGGGAGTCTGTGCTAGGGTGAGTTGGTAAATCCTGATTGAACAGGTAAGTCAGTGCAGCCAAACAATGAATTTTGATTGTTAGACCTTCCCAATTTGTCTGATGAATGAGTTAGGAGCCAAATAAGGGAATGGACTTTGCGGGCTAGCTTTAGGAATGTAATCTAATGGTTTTCAGCAAGAAAAAGGGGGAAATGGGCAAAACCTGTGAGCACCATGTTTGTCATGCTCAGGTCTGCTAGAGAACACTTTAGGGTTTTTGTTTGCTTGTTTATTTTAGCTTTTTCAAGACAAGGTTTCTCTATGTAGCTCTGGCTGTTCTGGAACTTGCTATGTAAACCAGGCTAGCCTCAAACTAACAGTGATCCACTCACTTCTGCCTCCTGAGTTCTGGGATTAAACATAAAAATTTTTAAAAGATACACATGAACACATTGGCCCCACACAGGTGGACATTGACACACACAGAGATCAGCACACACATAGACACACATACCACACAGGCTACATGGAAGTAGGCATACAAGCCTATAGATAGACACACACAGGCTAATAAGGGCAAAGACTCTAATGAGGCCTCAGGCCTCTGACCTGAAGGCCACATTTATATAGAATCACACAAAAGTGACATCTGGTTGAAAACAGTTACATAATAGATTATATCTGTGTACTTTGGGGTTTCCAGATATCCAGAGTCAGCCATTTTGTTCTGACTCAGATTCTCTTTGGTTTGTCCAGTGTCAGTCATGTTTTAGTGGACTCACACCAGATACCCATATCAGTGCCACCTTGTCTCTATAAACTGACCCTTTCAATCTTCTGTTCCATAGCACTCCTGTCAGACAAATGAGAGCAAAAAGGGATTAAAAAATATAACAATGTAAAAAAATATCCATGCTAATGACAGTGAGGAATCATTAGAAACAAGACAGTAGAGCCTTCTACCTAAGTACTTCAGGAGTCTAGATTTGTATCACAGGAAAGATCTGGAAGTGTCCTCTAAGAGGAGAGGAAACTTGGGACTCATTCCTAACATTTGCAAGTCTAGCACAAGAACAGCCAAGGCTAAGACAGCATATGTCTAAAATGTTTTAAAACAGATCATCACGTGGAGTATTGTCATCACATTCTTGTTCTGAACAACCCTATGTGGTGCTTCGTAAGAAATATGAAAGTGCCCTACATGGGATTAAGAACTTCCTTTAGGGCCAGAGAGATGGCTCAGCAGTTAAGAGTGAATACTGTTCTTGCAGAAAACCTGGGTTAAGTTCCCACACTCATTTCAGGTAGCTCACAACTTCAGCTCCAGCTTCAGCACCAGCTCTGTCAGAGCTGGAAGATACACACACCTATATACACAGACATATACACATATACATAACTAAAAATAACAGAAATAAACCTCTTAAAAAGTTTTTAATTTTCAATTTTAAACCAATTTCCTCTTATTCCCAATTTTTAAAGAATGCTATTACTATTATTCATTTGTAAATTATGGAAAGGCATATCATTTTATAATTATGTTTTCCTGTAGTCAAAATTATTTCCTTTATAAAAATTATTACATGAAAAACTTGGTCAGGGTATAATCTTAGTATAAGGTATCTCCATTATAAAAAGGACATGCTTTCAGGAAGGAATGTTTTCTATAAAGTTTGCTTCTGATAATGACTGTCAGTTATAAGGACAAAAGTTAATATTTTTGTCATAAAAAGCAATTGAGTTTCACCACTTTCAATTTTCATTGAGGGAGTTGGAGTAATCACTTTTAGTATGTGTCTGAATGCTTATAATGTTCAGGTGTAACCACATTCGGTCATAAATGGAACATATATATACATGGCACCCCTAACTCAACCAAGACTCAGACATCATTGAGGAAGAGGGGTTGAAATGTGTAAGAGCAGACAGCACACACCAAACCTGCGCAAGCTCAAACTAGACCAAATCTCAGCATGAGGATGGGAGTTGAGCATGAAATCTCACCCCTTGCTGTGGAACTATTACATGTTTTCAGGGGTAGGAGAGATAGAAACAGTTTTTCTATAAAAGTGCAGACTGTGGTAAGTTGACCACTCCAGTGTAAAACCACACATCCAAGAATATCTGGGCAGTATAAATTGATCTTGATGGGAGATGTGGAAGGGAGGGAGGAAAGAAAGGAGGGAAGGAAGGAAGGAGGGAAAAAGGGAGGGAGGGAGGAAGGGAGGAGAAAAGAAAGAAAGAGAAACAAAGTTTGGTAGGTAGGGAAATGGAGTGGACCTAGAAAAAGTTAGGAGTGAACATGATTTTAAAAAACACATTTAAAACTCTCAAAGAATTACTAAAATATGAAGAAAAAGATTGTGAGAAAAGATACAATGTGGGTTACATTATAACACTACAGAAGGTTTCTGTGGCTTTAAAAATTATTTGCCTGTGAGTTTGTAAATTCCATCTGTTTTCCAATAGACAGACAGGAACTAATTTACACTTTATCCTATGAAAAATTTTGCTGAATTGTCCAAAAAAACTCCACTGTCAGTATTAGTGTAGGTGTGGTTTTGTGGGTTCATTTTCTTTCTTCTTTATTAGTCCTAGTAATGATTATCAATTTATTTTCAAACACAAACATAAGTCAAGCTAACATAAGAGTAGACAAAATATATTCTTCCTCTTCCACCACAAGACCTTCACAGTGACCTGAAAGCCATATTTGACTTTGGAACTTTTAGCTTTCCTTGCCTTGGTGAAGAGCTTTGAGATAACCCTTTAAAGAGCTAGTCAGAGTCTCCAGCCCCTGGCTAGTCCTTTTTTCTCTCCTTACTGCCACTTAACAGTATAAGGTATTCACACTCACACATGACACACCACCTCACACAAACCAGGTCCCAGATTGTCTCCAAAGTTAAATTACTTCAATAGTTCTTGTCCTCTTTAGCAAGTCAAAGGAAAGAAAAGCTGGCTTGGATCTGGGCAGGTAATTCAGGAAGCAAGGAAAGCAAATTATGAATTAGAACTGTGCTTCTTGGTAAAGAAAAAGAAAAAAAAACTTTAAAAAATTCCCATTCCACTGTTGACCCACACTATTACAAAACACATTTAAAATGTCTCAGTGGTGTCAAATTGCCTTAGGAAGAACTGAACATTAGCTGGAACACTCTGGACCACTAGACGAGAACGTAAAGGATGCGTGCTACATCTCAAGTCACCACAAATGCAGCAGTTGATAATGTATTCATCACCTCATAGTTCCTGTGGGTCAAGAGCACCCAGGCATGGCTCAACTGTCATCTTCTCAGTCTCAATAGATGGGTGTCACAGCAGTCTTGTATGGGGTTCAGAGTCTGTTTCCAGCTTCATATGACTGTTGGCAGAACTGACCTCCTTGCTACTGTACAACTAATGGAAACTCACTTCTTCAGAGCCCCTTTCAGGAAGGGTTTAGTCATTTTGAAGGTGTTTGATCAGACTGGGTTAATTTTATCCATAACAGGCATAAAGAAAATTAACTTCAGCCGGGTGTGGTGGCGCACGCCTTTAATCCCAGCACTTGGGAGGCAGAGGCAGGCGGATCTCTGTGAGTTCGAGGCCAGCCTGGTCTACAAAGCAAGTCCAGGACAGCCAGGGCTGTTACACAGAGAAACCCTGTCTCGAAAAACCAAAAAAAAAAAAAAAAAAAAGAAAAGAAAATTAACTTCACCCTGCTCTATTAAAGTATACTTCACTGATTAAAACCCATGATTTCATTTGCAAAACTCCCCCTACCCTTCTATAATAAAACCTAATAATAGCAGTGATAGTGATTATATCCATTGATTCCCCCCTACATGGAAAGAATGGGACAGTTCAAAAGTTGGGATTCTTGGACAATGTCTTAGAGTTCTTCCTACCACAGTGGATTTAAAGTGAGCACATCCCTTGGCCCTATGGACTCCTCTCTTCATTGAGAGATAGGAGTCAGCGTACAGCCTTTTAAAGTTCACGGTAGAGGGCGGGTACCCCTCACAACATTCTGAAGGAAGTTCTGCTTCCTTAACAACAGCATATGATTATTACTCTACCAGCTCCCCTTTATGTAGACCAGCTTCAAATGCTAAAAGATACTCCCTCCCGAGAATGCCTTAGCTGCTTCCCTTCCAATAGTTTTCACCTTCTTCTAACAGTAGTAACTTAAGGACAGAAAATATTTTCACAGATGTATTAAATCTATAACTCATAGTGCTGTAGTTGTCAACAGTTGGCACTTGGATGTAAAAGTATTACCAGAAATCCCTGATTCCCTCTACCAGAGGCTGAAAGTTCAACTGGTCTACCTTGTTTTCACCATGGAAATTCCTGGATGTTACTACAGGATCAGTCTATGATCATAATTCTAATTTAAATCAGGGTAGCATTGCTATGCAAATCATGAGTTTATACTGCAAAATGACTGAGTTGTTAATTATAAATTCAAAAGGATCTTTCACATTCAAATAAGTTTTGGTATTAAGCATAGCACCCTTGGGAGACCATACAAAAGAGGCTATCATCACACAAACATTTGGATCCCTTTGGGGAAAAATGGTTAAACGCTTATGCTATAATATCTATCTATTTATCTACCTATCATCTATCTGTTTTTTTAACAGTCTTGCTATATAGCCCATGCTAGCCTGGTACTCAACATGTAGCCCAGGCTAACCTGAATTTCAGCAATCTTCTTGCTTCAAGTGTAAGTCCCAGAGTCAAAATGCATGATAACCAAGAACTCTGATGTTCAAAGAAAAAGAAGATAGCTATCCCAGCTTTAAGAAAGAAAATTCACTCTTTATCTTCTTTTCTCTTTCTTTAGGTCCTCAATGGATTAAATGATTTCTCTTCACATCATTGAGAGGGAAGTGGCTTCATTTAGACTGCTCTAAAAAATGCTAATCTCTTTCAGAAGAACCCTCACAGCTATCTAGACACCCTTTGTGCCAGTCAAGTTGGCACAAAATCATTATTTTCCAGGCTGGTTGAAATGTGGGGCATTTCAGGGGCAAGAAAGAAACCTAGTGCAATGGAAACTCCATGGAATCTATGAGAATTACCCTAGCAAAAACTCCTAGTAATGGGTGACAGAGAGCCTGAAGCCGCCATCTTCTATAATCAGACAAGGCATCGAGTAGAGGAAGTGGGACACCACCCCAGCCACAATCTTTAACCAACAGTTTGTCCTGCCTACAGAGTGTTCTGGGACCAGAGCCTAACAGAATCATCATCAGAGAGACCAGAGAAACTTCATCCAGCCACTGATGGGAGCAGATGTCGACTCCCACAGCCAGACATTAAGCTGAGCTTAGAAAATCCTGTGGAGGAGGGGCAGGAAGGATCAGAGAAACCAGAGGGGTCATAGACACCACAAGAATACTTCTCACAGAATAAACTGACTGGGACTCATGGGGTCTCACAGAGGTCAGGGAGCCAGTAGGGGTCTGACCTAGGTCCTCTGTATATATGTTATGGCTGAGTAGCTTGGTGTTCTTATGGGATTCCTAACAGGATATTGTCTGTCTCTGAGTCTTTTGCCTGCATGTGGGACCCTTTACTTCTTACTGGGTTGCCTTGTCCAGCCTTGATATGAGAATATGTGCCTGGTCTTACTTGTTATGCCATGTTTGGCTGATGTCCCTATGAGGACTGTTCTTTTTTGAGGGGAGTTGGGGGGTTAGGATGAATCTGGGAAAGAGGGGAGGCAGTAGGGAAAGTCTTGGGGGAAGGGAGGGAAGGGAAACTACAGTTGGGTTGTAATATGTGAAGGAAGAATTTTAAAAAGTTTCTCAATGTATATATGATGAATGAATTAGTGTGAATAAAGATCACAGCCCACCAGAGACAATTTCTTGAAGAATAAATTATTAGTACTTGTAGATTACAAAGGGGGTTGTTACATACGTACAGAATGGAAACACTTCAATAATAAATTTTCATTAAATTATCAATATGAGACTGTGATTTTACAAGATACTATAGCTATTAAGTAGAGAGCCCAGATTCAAGTCCTCAAAGCCAGAGATCTTGCCATTAACAAAAGGCAATTCCATAGTACCCTGTTTCCACCATCACTATCCATGTTCACAGCAGAGCTTGTCACTAGAGGAAGGCACCATCTCCTGTTGCATTACAGCCAGCCTCAAAATATCCAACATAGCGCTTCAGGTAGCCAAGTCAATGAAGTAGGGCTACTAGTCAATTTGTTTTCCAATTTACATTTTATGATGATATAGAATTTCTCCTATGTTTGTCCATATCTTGGAGACTCTTTGATAATTACATGGTATTTGTAAGTTAACTTTACTTACAAGTTAAAGGCTTTGGGTTTTGGTGCCTGGTCCAAGCCATTCTCGAGATCAAATGGGAAATAAGAGGTTTCAGCATTATCATCTTTCAAATTTTTCTTCAGAGTCCCTAAAGCAATCTGTGAACCTGCCTACCCAAATGGAGTACAAATCACCAAAGGCATGCTTGTCTCCCCAAATTATCCATAGCTTCAGTCAACTTACTAGAGTCTTGGCCAACATAAAATTAATATCATATGAAGTGGGAAACCTAGCTGGCTTTTCGCAACTTTAAGCTACATTTGTCTCCATTTATATGCTTGTTTAAATTAAGTTCCCCCAGCTTTATCAAAGTGTATTGAAAAAATAAAAGTGTATATTTACACTTTTAGGTGTACAATGTGGTATTTTGGCATATGTATGTATTGTAATATGATTACATCAAACTAATGAACATATCCAGCATCCTGCATACTTACATTGTTTGTGGTGAGAACATTCAATATCTAATCTCCTAGAAATTTCTAAGTACATAATTCATTATTAATAACTATAAAACAGCATAGCTGCTTTAGACTAGATCTGAAATACATCCAAAATCCCATGTTGTAAAAGCCTAGACTCTAGGCTGTTGTCTTAGTCACTATTCTACTGCTATAAAGAGATACCATGACCAAGGCAACTCTTATAAAAGAAAGCATTTAATTGGGGGTTCACTTACAGTTTCAGAGGTTTAGTCCATTATCATCATGACAGGGAGCATGGCGGCATGCAGACAGACACTGAAGTAGTACATTACGATCCATAGGCAGAGAGAGACTCTTGGCTTGGCAAAGGCTTTTGAAGCCTCAAAATCCACCCCCAGTGACACACTTCCCCCAACAAGGCTATACCTCCTAATCCTTCTAATCCTTTCAAATATCACCATCCCTGGTGACTAAACATTCAAATATCTGAGTTTATGGAGGCCATTCTTATTCAAATCACCACAACTGTGGTGCCACAGAGAAGTAAAATGACCTTTAGGAAGTGGGACTGGGTGAGAGAGTTTAAGACACTGGGACTATAAACCAAGGGATAATGGGCTATAGACATCTTTGTTTCTATCTCTTTTGTTCCTAGCTTCCATTAGGTGAACTATTTCCTTCATCAATGTTCCCTGGTTGTGCTGCCTCACCTCAGGCCTAATGGTAAAAATTACAACTGACCACAGACTGACTCCTCTAAACTTATGAGTTAATATAAATCTTTCTTCTTCATAAGCTAATTGTTTCAGGTATGTGTTACAGCAACAGAAGACTGACTACCATAGTGTCATACCCTACAATTCTATTCACTTTATGGATTTTCAAAGTTTTTTCATTCTCACTGACTGAAATATCTTATCCTTAGACCAACAGCTCTCTATTCCTAATCTACCTCTACCCAACCACTCTAGTCCTTGATAACTATCATTGTACTCTCTACTTCTGGATTCAGCTTTTCAATTCTGAAAATAAATGAAATCATAAAGTACTTATCTTTCCATGTCTGGCTTACTTCACTTAGCCTTATGTCCTACAGGTTTAGCTCTTTTGTCACAGATGATGAGATTTCTTGTTTTTATAGAACAAATAGTGCTGCAATATGTATATGTACCAATTCTCTTTGTTCATCCAGCAGTGGGCACATCAAGTAATCTCACATCTTAACTGTTGTGAATAATGTAATGGGATTGTAGATATTTCTTCAAGACACTGCCTTCAATCCCTGTGAGCACAAACCCAGAAGAGAGCATGCTGGGTTATATGGTGGCTCTCCTCATTTGGCTTGTTCAATGGACTTCCACACTGCTTTCCACAATGCTTTCAAAACTGAGTTTAGAAAAGCAACCTAAGGGGCTTGTGGATGATTATCCTGTTGTCTCAACTGAAATTTATTTGCATTTTTAATTATTAACTACTTCTTTTAACTCGGCTCTTTTTTGGAGGGGGGTGGTTCAAGATAGGGTTTCTCTGTGGAGCCCTACCTGTCGTGGATCTTACTATATAGAATAGACTGGCCTTAAACTCAGAGATTATCTGCCTCTGACTCTCAAGTGCTGAGATAAAAGGTGTGTGTCACCACCACCAAGCTTAACTCAGTTCTTAACAACCAATTATTGCTTCTCAAAGGTTTCTGAGGCCTCCTACATGAGCATCACCTAGAGAATTTTTAACTAACCTAGATATTGCCTGAAGTCTACTGATATTTCTCAGAAATCCACATTTTAAACAAATTCTTTGAATAACCTGAGACAGTATAAATTATTACAGGATACACTATCAGTTAACATGGAGACAACTGTAAAAGATTTTCTCAAACCATGACGGGGGTGGAATCTGTCTGCCTGCCTACCCTATCTATCTATTTATCTGTCTCTGTCTACCTACCTACTCTCTGTCTGTTTGTCTCTCTACCTATCTGTCTTTAAAACCAGTGAACAGTGAAGGGGATAAATGAATTAACACCTGAGAATATTACATATACAGAAAAAGATATTGAAGAATTTCAAGGGAAGTTGTCCTGGACTGAATGAGAAACGTCTCCCACAGGCTCAGATGTCTGAACACTTGCCTTTGAGATGTGGAACCTTTAGGAGGTGGGGCTGTAGGAAAAAAAAAGACTAATTAAATGATTTACCCAGTATTTATATCATATTAATTGGTTGGCAGTGTTAATCCTTAACTTGCCATTATAAATGAATACACACAGACACCACATGGATTTTAACAAGCCTTGGCCTGAACTGAACAATCCTAGCCCATCTAACCTAGCTCATAATTCTATTACCCAAACAGGACCCCATATATACATACATCCTTTTGGACTGCTATTCTCCACACTATGTCGACTTTCTAGGCCACATGGAAGGATCTTCTTTAATCTACCTCCATGGCATGTGTCCTCCTTCCTTCTGCTCTTGGTTTCTCTCCTGAGGCTCCTCCTCCCAAGATGCTCTCTGTCTCTCAAGCCCACACACCTTAGTTCCATCTATCTCTGTCTTTGCCCAATCTCCAGGCCTCAGCATTTATTTAACCAATCAAAGACAATTAAGTAACAGACAGCAAGCAGGACCAATCAACATTTAGAATGATTAACACCCCATCATGAGGCCATGCTGAAGGAAGTGGGCCACTGGAGGGTACACCTTAAATGTATAGCTTATCTCTGTCTTCTGTCCTATCTCAGTCCAACTAACATGGTATCCCAGCCACAAGATTCTGCCACCACAGTGGATCCATAGCTGCCATGATTTTCCCCCATGATAGAATAAACTCCTTCAAACTGTGAGCCAAAATGAATGCTTCCTCTCTTAAGTTGCTTCTTACCAGGTAACAGTCATAGCACTGAGAAAAGTAAAGAATATACATATATCATTAGAAAATAGCAACATAGAGGTTGTCTGCCCATGGTGGAGCACACCTTTAATAATCCCAGCACTCAGGAGGCATAGGCAATTGGATCTCTGTGAGTTCTAGGTCAGCCTGATCTACAAAGTGAGCCTAGGACAGCCAGGGGTGTTACATAGAGAAACTCTGTCTCAAAAAAAAAAAAAAAAAACAAAAACAAAGAGGGAAGGAAGAAAGGAAAGAAGATAGAGGAAAAAATAAAATGATTAGCAACTTGCAGGGCAATACTCTAATACACGTGAAATAGGAGTTCTAGAGCAGAAAGAAGGAGAACAATTCACAAAAGAAACATTCACAGATACAATAGTCAGGAATTTCCATTGTTCATAGTAGAAGAATTAAGAAGATGGATTAGGAGAAAGTTCTTCACAGCTCCTCAGTGAGGTGAGCAACTGAGGGAACAGGCTGCAGTGTAAGACAGAAGAACAGAAGATTGGAGTGACCTCTGTGGAACAGAGGATGAGAATGAGCTATTGGCACGAAGCCCATCCACAGCCAGCAGCACTGCAGAGGGGTGTTTGCCCTTCTCCATGGAACTGCGAGGAACTGTAACAGAGCCATCGTGAGAAGGTAGTTCTCTACTTTGGGAAGTACAAATCTCTATATTTTCCTTTTCTTTAGCACTCACACCAAGTATTGACACACTGGCCCAGCAATGTTCACCTTGTGGCCCAAATACCACTGGAGCCAGCTATCTTACTTGATTTCCCATTGCTATGACCTGACAAAAGCAACTTAGGGAAGAAAGGGTTCCTTTTAACTCTCAGTTGCAGCTTACAGTCCATCATTGTAGGGAAGTCAAGGCAGGAATTTGAAGCAGCTGTCACATCATATTCACAGTCAAGAGCCAATGCATGCTGGTGCTCAGCTCTTTTTCTACTCTTATATATTCCAGGATCCCCTGTCTAGAGAATGGTGGTGCATATATAGATGGGTTTTCCCACATCAATTCACTTAATCAAAATAGTCCCTTACTGATATTCTCAGAGGCAACCTTTATCTAGACAATCCCTTACAGATGTGCTCAGGGTCTTGCCTCAGAGGTGTTCAGTTGGCAATTGATAGTAACCATCACATTAGTTCATATATATATATAGAGAGAGGGTGAGGGGGTTCAATTGTAGAAATATGATGGAACACAACCCACTTTCTTTTAAAAACTGGTGGCTTGAGTGACAGACTAAATAGGCACATTCGATTGAATATATGGAAATAGCCTTAGAAACCAAAGGCTAAGCCAGATGGTGGTGGCACACACCTTTAATCCCAGCACTGGGAGGGAGAGGCAGTCAGATGTGTGAGTTCGAGGCCAACCTGGTCTACAGAATGAGTTCCAAGACAGCCAGGGTTTCTCTGAGAAACCTTGTCTTAGAAAACCAAAAACAGAAAGAAAGAAAGAAAGAAAGAAAGAAAGAAAGAAAGAAAGAAAGA
>CAJQZJ010036832.1:0-16068 GCA_907164525.1 Lophiomys imhausi | reverse complement strand
AACTGTTTATTCATTTGTGTTTTTTCATTGATTTAGAGAAGAGGCCTCACCGTATCCCTGGGCAGCTTGAAACTGGACTATATAAACCAGGCTGGCCTCAATCTTGTAGTCCTTCTGCCTTTGTCCCCAAGTGCTGGAGTTCCAGGTGTGCACCACTCTGCCTGGTGGCAGAGTGTAAATAAGTTTTATGTTTTACAGAGACTATTTCCTCTGTGTGTGTGCATAACCACTTTTACTGTCTTCATTCACAGCTTGTCTGTTTCCTACATAAGTAATGCCTTTTTTGCAAATAATTTGCCTGTTTTTTGTCAATTAACAGATATTACATACAGTTTGTTTTTGTTTTTATTCAACTGAGCTAGTTGACTGAAATATTCAGCTAAATAACTAAATGTGTGTATGTTTGTGTGTCAGGTGGAGGTCAGAGGACAGCGTGGCAGGAGTTGGTTTTCTCCCTCTTCAGTGTTGGTCCCAGGGATTGAAGTCAGGCCATTTTGCTTGGCGCCAATCACTTTTACCCGCTGAGCCGTCTCATTGTCTGTGCCAATCAGTGGGGCATGGTGGCTCATGCCCAAAATCCTAGCATTAAGGAGGCTGAGGCAGGAACAGTGCCAATTCATGGCCTATAGAACGAGATGATTTAAAATACATGGGACGGTATGTATAATACATGGGACGGTATGTATAAGTTCTGGAAATATGGTGCCTTTCATTCTACACAAGATACATGAGTGTCAGGAAGTTTGGTATCCTATTCCTGAAACTGTCCCCTGTAGGGTACCAGAATCCACAGATGCCCAGATGCCTTCTCTAAGCACTTCCTGGTGATGTTCGAGATCACAGATATTCCTGAAAGACTGTGACTTAGAGTACTGATTACACTTGTTCTTTATGGATGGATCTGGGCCTTTCTTCTACCTTGTGCATGTCTGATAGAAGGACATTGCAGGCAGGGCCACGTCTTGCTTGGCTTTGTCACCAGTGCCCACCATGTTGTAGATGCTCACATCATTTTTTTTTTTTTTTTGGTTTTTCGAGACAGGGTTTCTCTGTGTATCCTTGGCTGTCCTGGACTCACTTTGTAGACCAGGCTGGCCTCGAACTCACAAAGATCCGCCTGCCTCTGCCTCCCAAGTGCTGGGATTAAAGGCGTGCGCCACCACCGCCCGGCACATCATTTATTTTTTGAGACAAGGGTCTCCTATAATCTATGCTGGCCTTGAACTCCCCATGTAGCCCATGATGACCTTGAATTCCTGATTCTTCCTCTCCGTGCCCCTTCCTCGCACAATTCTGAATAACCCAGTGGGCATCATATAAATAAAAGCAATGGGCATCACAGCTCAGAAGAGGGGGATTTTTGGCTCTCCCTGTCTGGGACCCACTCCTTTCCTTCCTGGGAGCGTATCCCCTTCTAGTGGCTGAGAGGCATCCAGGTTGTGCTCACTGTGAGGCAGAAAGTCCAGGCTCAGTCCCAGCCCCAGCCAGTTCTGTGGCCACTGATGGTCACTTCAACTCCTAGGGTCTCAATCTCCTCACCTAGTTCTGGACAGCTCCAGGTCCCCTCTGTTTCTCTCTCAACACAAACCTTGGGAAGCAGCAGAGTCGTTGCCGATGTCCACATGAACACCACAGCTCTCATCTTAAAGGTAGCAAGAGACAGTTTATTCTGGAGCCATTATGAATGACCATGTCCCAGGAACAAAGATTTAGGTTACCCCAAATTCCATGTTCCAGTGTGGAAGCAGTTACACAGGATTTTTATAGTTTCACAGAGCAAAGAAAGGTCATAAGTCAAGGCAAGTTTGAGATACATTGGTGGGTACATCACAGAGGCAGGTGCGATGAGATTGGGGGAAGCTACTCTGTAGGCCTAAGATGCTATGTGATGATGTCTTAGCTCTTGAATTGGCAGATGCTAGTGTTCTAAGTTAATAGCTTTTAAGAGAGTTCCAGCACTTGGGAGGCAGAGGCAGTGAGGCTGAGGCCAGACTAGACTACAGATTGAGTTCCAGGACAGCTGGGACTGCACAGAGAAACCCTGTCTCAAAAAACTGGGAAAAGGGGCCAGGCATGATAGCGTATGCCTTTAGTCCCAGCACTCGGGAGGCAGAGGCTCGAGGATCTCTGTGAGTTCAAGGCCACCCTGGTCTACAAAGTGAGTCCTGGATAGTCAGATATACACAGAGAAACCTTGTCTCAAAAAACAAAAACAAAAACAGAAACAAACAAACAACGATAACAAACCCGGAAAAAGCCGGGCATGGTAGGTCACACCTTTAATCCCAGCACTCGGGAGGCTGAGGCAGATGGATCTTTGTGAGTTCAAGGACAGCCTGGTCTACAGAGTGAGTTCCAGGATAGCCTTGGCTGCACAGAGAAACCCTGTCTTGAAAAACAAACACCCGGAAAAAATAAAAGTTTCTATTTATTATCACAAGGTATTAGTTGAGAGTCAGAGTGGGGCAAGGAATAGCCATTCCAGAAAGCTAACATTAGGCCAAAATAAAGTTATTAGCCTCTGAATTTACAAAATTCCAATCTCTCCACTAATAAAATTCCAATCTGGCCACCAGTCTCTGCAGACACAGAAATTCCTTCCAGGAGTTTTTTTTCTTCCCAGCTAGATACAGCTTTTCAGGAATTTTCGTCCACACAGAGAAAGTTTGGGAAAGTTCACTGCACAGAGAGACTTGTCTAGCTCCTCGCCAGCCACCCTTCTCACATCTGATTTATGCCCCTCCTGCTGGCGTCAGGCCATGTCCCCTTCTATTGGTCACAAAATAGAAGCTTGGTGACTTGCTCTGAGGAAGAACCTCTGAGCCTGCAGCTGAACCAGCCACTCACTAGCTATGGCACTTGGCAATGCACCATGAAGTGTCTCTGTTTCTCCATCTGTGAAATGGCTGGGCCTAACTAGCTCGGAGGGGTATCTGGGCTGAAGGAAGACATAGTCTAGTGCCCAGTCTGGAGCTTGGCACAGAGTGGATCTGGGAAACTGCTCCCCATAGCATCAGGTTTAAGGTCATTCACTCTCAGGGCACACCGTGTCCCTCTGTGTCCTAGGTACCTTCTGCAGACACTCAGTTCTGCAGGCTTCTCTTCCATGCGTGTTGGGAATGGGATCATGGGAGGGGACCAGAGAGGTGTCTCCTCAAACCCAGCGCCACTGTCCTCTCATGGAGACTGCCTCTTCCCTGGCCCTCTACTCCCGAGTTATGGTTGAGCATGAAAGACAAAAGGTGGCAGGCAGAGGCCACACCTGCCAGAGCCAAGGGAGACCATTAGACAGTATGTTAGTGAGAACTACACACAGGATGCAGGACAGAGAACCTGAGCCTGTGTGTCACAGCGATTCCTACCATCTTTCACCTTAGCCTGACTTAAGTCTGAAATAAGCCTGAGATTGTCTCTCTCTCTCCATGTTCTTTCCTCTCTCCTGAAAGTGGTGGATTGATCCTAGAGCTAGCTTGTTTCAGTTTTTTGGTGGGTTTTGTTTTGTTTTTTAGATTGGGTCTTACGGTGTAGCCTAGCTTGCCCTTGAACCTGTGACCACCCTCCTGCCTCAGCAACCTGCACCACCATATAGTCAATTTTTGGTGTTTTTTGTTTTGGTTTGTTTTTTTGAGACAGGGTTTCTTTTTGTGGCCTGGCTATCCTGGAACTCACTCTGTATGATCAGGCTGTCCTTGAACCTACAGAGATCCACCTGTCTCTGCAAGTGCTGGGATTAAAGGCCTGTGCCACCAAGCCTGGCCTATTTTTTGGTGTTTTTGAGACAAAGTCTCACTCTGTATCTGGCTGGCTTGGAACTCACCTTGTAGCCCCAGGCAGTCTTTGAACTTGTGATCTTCCTGCCTCTGCTTGCTGAGTGCTGGAATTTTGGGTGTGAGTGCTGGAATTTTGGGTGTGAGTCACCTGCATTGCCTGATTTTCTTTTCTTTCTTTCTTCCTTTTTTTTTTTTTATTAAAGATTTTTCGAGACAGGGTTTCTCTGTAGCTCTGGCTGTCCTGGAACTCACTCTATAGACCAGGCTGGCCTTGAACTCACAGAGATATGCCTGCCTCTGCCTCCCTGGTGCTGGGATTAAAGTTGTGTGCCACCACACCCGGCAATCTTTCTTTCTTTCTTTTATTTATTTATTGTTTAGTTTTTAAGACAGAGTTTCTCTGTAGCCTTGGCTGTCTTGGAACTCTGTACACCAGGTTGGCCTTGAACTCATAGCAATCAGCCTGCCTCTGCTTCCTGAGTGCTATTAAAGGTGTGTACCACCAATAACCAGTCATTTTTAAAATGCATTTTAAATATATATATTTTATGTTCATTGGTGTTTTTCCTCCATGTGTGAGGATGTCAGAAGCCCTGGAACTGGAGTTAAAGACAGGTGTGAGCTGACATGTAGGAGCTGGGAATCTAACTCAGGTTCTCTGGAAGAGCAGCCAGTGCTGTCAACTGCTGAGCCATCTCTCCAGTTCCTTCTTTCTTTTTGATAAGATCAGAGAAGTGAAGGCTCAAATCCTCTTCCCTACCCTCCTCTAGTGATTCCAGGACCAACCTTTACCTTTGCTTCAGTTTTTATAATACCTCTGGATGAGTGGATTGTGGTGGAGAGTCCAGCCAGGGCAAGGGCTAGGTAACAGCAGCCACTGTGTGAGATGAGGCCAGGCCTATTCCCAATAGTTTCTCTGACTGCAGCTGGACCAGATCAGGCCAGAGTATCTGGGGTTTAGATTTGCTATTTTTTGTCTTGGTCATCAAGCCAAACAGGGAGTTCTGCTAGCCTAGAGGAGGATTCTTATGCTGTGATAACATGGAGGGAACAGTTTTTATTCCTACCTGTCCCCACCATGAATTGCTGCAGTTACCCTATTGCCTCCTGTGTCCTTAGGTTAGGGTGGACCCCCTAGAAAGAAACCTCAGGTTTTCTTATCCCTCCTAGCTTCAGTCACAGGTCGGTCACTGCACTGCAGGGCTGGTCTAGGGACGGTAGTGCAGGGTGTCAAAGCCCACAGGCAATGAAGGTCATGGCGTGGCTTGATCTTTGGTCAGATCTTTAGAGTCAGTGGCTGGAGAGGAAAGCCAGAGGGAATCAATCCTGTCTTTGTGGTCCGAGTAGCCAGGCTCTTTCCTCATTTCTGCGTAACCCCAGGCATGTCTTGTAAACACTCTGAGTTTCAACTTCCATCACGTCCGTAGCTCACATATTGACATCCCATCAGTTAATTGGCACAGTCAGTCCCCAGTGTACAAGGGTCAACGTGTGATTTTTCTGCTCTACAATGATATGGAAGTGATACACATTCAGTAGAAATCATTCTTGGAAACTCTATCTTGCTGTTTTCCTGGCTAGTAAGAAACTAGGAGACTCAGTGTTTAGCCAGCCACACGGTCCTAGTGTTGCCAGCATTGCTTAGATCCGGGTATTGGGTGTGTTTCATGAGATATATAGAGCCATGGTGTAAAAGCGGGTAGGCAGGGTGCCGTGGCGCAAGCCTTTTAATGCCAGCCCTCAGAGGTAGGAAGATCTCTGTGAGGTTGAAGTCAGCCTGGTCTACACAGAGAGTTCTAGGCTAGTTAGGTAGTTCAGAGCTACACAGTACGACCCTATCTCAAAAAGAAAAGCAACAACAAAACCAAACCCAGTTTTATGTTAGTATTTTAACTTAAAAACAACAACAACAAATCCCACTGAGGGGCTAGAGAGATGGCTCAGTCCTAGGTCCACTCTATCCTAAGGACCCAGGAGGCAATAGAGTAACTGCAGCAATTCATGGTGGGGACAGGCAGGAATAAGAGCGCTGGCTGTTCTTTCATAGGACTTGGGTTGGGATCCCAACACCCCCATGGCAGTTCACAACCATCTGTTACTTTAGTTCTGGGTATCTGACATCCTTTTCTGGCCCTGCAGGTACCCAGCACATGCGTACATGTACGTACTTGCATGCAGACAACACTCATACCCATAAAGTAAAATCTGAAAAAAAAATGTTTAACATCAGTAACTATCGAGGAAGTAGAAATTAAAATTGCTTTGAGAGTCCATCCATAATCAGAATGGCTATCACTTAAAAATGACCATAGATGCTGGTGGGTTGTAGGAAAAGGGAACTGTTGGTAGGAGAATAGATTGGTGTACACTATGGAAGTACATAGTGTACATTGGTGTACACTATGGTGCCACTATGGAAATCAGTATGAAGGTTACTCAAATGGTCTCCAACTCATGATCCTCCTACCTCAGCCCCCAGAATGCTGAGAAACAGGCGTGTGTCGCCATCCCCTTCTACATTGGGGTACTATTAACTGACTAGTAAGCTTGCCAGAATGTATCCCATTGCATGTAGGAGAGAGAATATCTGTGTTGTGAAATATCGGCGCTATTTGTCCTGGCCTAAAGAAAGGGAGGCCTTGGCAGAGCTGGCTCATTAACGGTAACGCTGAGCGCCTGAGTTCCTACCACTGAGCCAGGAGCAGGGCAGACACTGGTGTCTGAGTGGTAGCTGTGTGTTCTCCAGTGAGATCACAGTCCACAGCCTGTCACACCAGCCTTGTGTACTGACTGTGTGCTTTGGTGGCTGGGGCAGTGAGGTGGGCCTGACAGTCATGCGGGAGATCCAACAGCACGCAGAGGACTTCAGGGGACAAGGGCTTGCTTGGCAAATGCTCTGCCACAGAGCTACAATCCCAGCCTCCAGCAGTCTGGTTTGGTTGCTTTCTCAGTCAAATTGACCCCTTGTCTACCCACACCGTTCCCCTCCTGTGGTGGCTTATAACCTGCGAATCCTCATTCTCTTGTTTGTAGAGCTTTAGAAAGACCCTAAAACAATTCCCCAATTCTTCTGGAAATTCCTCCGTGGCCAGCACCTGTGGGCTTTGGCGTGGAGTGGCTTGGTTATCCCCAAGTAGGACATCTGGTAGCTTTTGGGTGGGGCAGAGACAGAGCTCCGGGGCCAGGGCCTGAGAGCCAAGACAGGGCTTATTTTTGTTTCTCTGGCCATAGCACATGGTGTGGGCAGTGCGGTTGTCTGTTTCCCACTCTGCCTGTCCCCTGGCAGTCTCTGGAGGGTCACCGGAGGGAGGAGCAGGGGGAGTGGGGAACGTCTCGGGCTGGGGTTGACTTACCGCATTCTCCTGACTACAGGGCAGGCTTGTGTGGGCAGTTTGCCTACTAGGGTGGGAACGGCCAGTCAGTCACAACTGGGTACCAGGAGCACCACAGCCACACTGGGCCAGAGACAGCTCACTGAAGTAATAAATCCCACGTCCTAGGGCCTTGTGTGACCCGCTGCCCCACTTTCTCTGGGCCAGACCCAATCTTGGGAACACGGAGTGCAGGTCCTCAGAAAACCTCTCCCGTGGAGCAGTCTGGCACAAACGGTCTCTAGTTCTCCCACGCCTGTTCTGGGGACAACTTTGGAGCATAGGAAAGGGCAATGTTGAGGAGGGATATCTCCTCTGGCAGGCCTGGGGTGGGCTGGGGGGTGGGGCAGGGGTGGAGTGGGGTCACATAAGATGGTCTGGGGCTATCTGTCCTTCACCGAGCTCAAAGTGTATGACTGTGTTTAGGTCAGGCTCCAGAAGAAAATGAAGCCTAACACCAAAACTACTGGGGACTTATGCATTAGAAGGTTAATTAATCACTGTCAGATATTAATCTTCATTATTACAGCTTAAGCTATGTGTACCTGCCAGGCCTGTTTAAGGTTTCAGAGCCGGCACACTCCAGGCTTGGAGCTTAAGAACAATGGTTATTAAACACCCTGGACGGATTTCTGAGTGGGCAGCAAGCCCTGCAACCCCCCCCACTGTGGTGTGTGTGTGTGGGGGGGGGTGCACGAAGCTTAGGGCTTTGTGTTTGTAACGCAAGAACTCTCACACTGAGTTAGCTCTCTGACCTCCCCCCCCCACCGTGTCTGTGTATTGACCCCTGTGGGTGGGACCATCGTCCTTCTTTGAGTATTTATAGGGTGTACCTAGAGGCCCATGGAGAAATATGGAGTCCAGGCACAAACATGGCCAGCATGGAAAGAAAGAACCTGGGTCCCTGTGTTTTATGGGCAAGGTCCAGAGCAGTGATGTGATTTACCCAAGGTCACCGTTTGCTGTAGGAGGGGGGACCCATCACTGCTCTGTCCTCACAAAGCAAGCACAGTACCATTTTACAACATGAAGCCAGAAGGAAGGGCAGAGCCAACACCATGTTAGAGAGCTTGAGAGTCATGTTGGCTGTATAAACTCAGAATCTGCTTGTTAAGGTTTAAAAAAAATAAACCTTGTAGAAAATTTTTAAAATAATAATTTTAAACTGAATTTGTTTTTTTTTTAAATGTTCCCACAAATTAAGCATCTTTTGGTCTCATTGTGTAGTGTTGGCTGGTCTGGAACTCCCTGTGTAGACCAGCTGGCCTTTAACTCAGAGTTTCACCTGCCTCTGCCTCCTCAGACACCTCCACTGCCCAGCTTAGGGTAGTGTTTGAAGTGCTCTTAGGGAACACCCTTGATCTTATCCTTAACTTAAAAGGTATTGCTTCCATTGTTTCAGCAAGAGTCGTGTAAGCGTTCAAAAGATGTCTTTGCTCAGCTTGAGGAAATCAGCTCTGTCTTGTCCCTATCCCATTTTATTATTTGCTTATTTACTTACTTGATAAACAACAGTCATTGTTGTGGAAAGGCCTTAGGTCTTATCAAATGCATATTCTAAGCTAATGTTGTCTCTGCTAAACTAGCTGTTTCTTCTTCTTTCAGTGCCGGGATGGCACTCGGCCCCCCACCTCATGCTAGGTGGGTGCTTTACCCCTGAGCCATGTTTCTGCGTTAGCTTTTGCTCCTAAGTACTCTCGTTTCTGCCAGAGACTTTGCTCAATCTCTGTGTATTATCTTCTCACCTCAGTCTCATGTTTGTATTTTTCATACACCTCCTTTATTCCTGTCCTAGGTTTCTATGATAAAGGCCATGAACAAAAGCAACTTGGAGAAGAAAGGGATTGTTTCAGCTTGCAGTTTTAGTTCATCATTGAAGGAAATCAGGAAAGGAACTCAAGGCAGGAACCTGGAGGCAGGAACCTGATCCAGGGGCCATAAGGAAGACCACTTAGCATCTTGCTCCACGTGGCTTGCTCAGCCTTCTTTCTTATGCACCCCAAGACCACCTGCCTAGGGATGGCCCCACCCACAGTGGGCTGGGCCTTCCCACATCAATCATTAACCAAGAAAATCCCCCACAGACCTGCCTACAGGCCAATCTGATTGACTCATTCTCTCATTTGAGGTTCTGTCTTCACAGATGACCCTAGCTTGTGTCAAGGTGGCAAAAAACTAACCAGCATAATTCCTTTTTCTTTTCTTTTTTTTAACATTTATTTTATTTTTAATTATGTGTAGTTGTGTGTGTTTGTGTAGGTGAGTGTAGCCACAGAGGTCAGAGATATTGGATCTCCTGGAGCTGGAGTTACAGGCAATTGTGATGTGGGAGTGCTGGGAACCGAACTGGCGTTCTCTGCAAGAGCAGTATTTGCTTTTACATGTATGGGTGTTTTGCCTGAGTGTGTGTCGTGCACCACATGAGTACCTAGTGCCTTTAGAGGCCAAAAGAAGGCATCAGAATCCCTGAAACTGGATCACACATTGCTGTTAGCTGCCATGTGAGTTCTGGGACTCCAACTCAGGTCTTTTGAAAGAGCCACCAGCATTCTTAACTTGAGCCATCTTTCCTTTTAAATGATATTTTTATTTATCGTTTGTGCATCTCTCTCTCATTCTGTGTGTGTGTTTACTGCAGCATCCCACTTTTTAGAAGACCAATCGCAGGCCATCAGGCTCACGCAGCACCTGTTTTCACCCACTTGACCACCTCCCTGTGTTGAGTAGCAATCTCTTGGTCGGGACTGTGTACTTACACGAGGCAAACTGGTTCCCCTGACCCTTCCTCTCATCTCCAGTAGAAGTGCTGGGATTCCAGACATGGGCCAGGTCATTCAACACGTGCGCCTAGGGATCCAAACTCAGGTCTGCACACTTGGGCACCAAGTACTTTTCCCACTGACCCATCTCCCAGCCCCTTTGCTGGGGTGAGAGTTCTGGGTGATGGCTATCTTCTCCAACTTTTGGAGATACATTAGCTTGAGTCTTTTAGTATTACTGGTGAAACCCACTGTTAGTTTAATACTTCTTTCTGGGCTGGGGGTCGGCTCACTGGAACAGCATCTTCTTGGTGTGCAAGAAGCCTGGGGTTCCAGCCTCATACAGTGTGCTCTTGTAGGTAATCTGCCTTTCTTCATCCTGGATGCTTTTAAGGTTTTGTTTTGGGTATTGTTTTGTTTTATTTGAATTTATTCTGATTAAGATCCGCTGTGGCTCCAGAATTAGAGGATTCAGATCTTTCATGAACTGAGGAAGTTTCCCTGCCTGTTGCCTTTCAGTTGTTGGCTTTGCTTCATTTTCTATGTCCTCCCTTTCTGGAATTATTTCTTGTGGTCCTTGGGATTGGACTCAGGGCTGTGTCCTTGCTAGGCAAGTTCTCTGTCACTGAGCTACCGACAGCGCACCATTTTCATCTATCACCAGCGTATAGGACCCAGATGGGAAGTATGTGTACATTATTGCATAGCAACCCGATATTCCGTGTCTGTTAGACAACAACTCCCCCATTCTCCCCTCCAAACCCTGGCAACATCCATTGTACCTTATTTCTAAGAACCTACATTAGGTTTTGTTTGTTTGTTTTTTGAGACAGGGTCACTCTGTGTATCTCTGGCTGTTCTGAACTCACTTTGTAGACCAGGCTGGCCTTGAACTCAGAGATCCACCTGCCTCCCTAGTGCTGGGATTAAAGGCATGTGCCACCTACATTAGTTTTTATACATATACCCATACTGTCTTTTTTCCCTCTATAACTGGCTTGTTTCACTTAACATAATATCATCAGTGCTCATCCATGTTATAGCATGTGACAGAGTTACCTTCCTTTTTAGTAATAGTAGTCTATCATATACCCATTCCTGATGGGGTGGTGTTAAGCATTATGTTAATTCATTGGTCCTGGTTGGTGTCTGTTACTTACATTGACTCTGATTGGTTAAATATAATGCTGAGACCTGAGATTGGGCAAAGACAGAGAAAGGTGGGACTTCCTGAGATTAGAACAGGAAGCCTGTGCTTTAGACAGAAGATTAATTCCTTCCAGCCAGGAGCAGGAAGGAGGACACACACCATGGGTTAGAAAAAAAGAACCTCATTCCACATGGCCAGGAACATCAGTCTAGCATGAAGAATGGCAGTCCAAGGGGACATATGTATATATGGGGTCATATTTGGGTAATAGAATTAAGAGCTAGCTTAGATGGGCCAAGATTGCTCAATTCAGGCCAAGGCTTGTTAAAATCCACATGGTGTCTGTGTGCTCATTTATAATGTCTGGTTAAGGATTAACGGCTGCCAACCAATTAAATATAGCCTAACTACTGTTAATTAATTTAATTATTTTTTTCTACACATTCCCATTCTGTATTTATGTAGGGGTGAATGCAGGATGCCCTCCATTTTTTGGCTGTTGTGAATAGTGCTGATATGAACATTGGTATACAACTGTCTCTTGGAGTTCCTGCTTTCAATTCATATATATGTATATATGCCAAGAAGTGGTATTGGTAGATTGCATTTATCATCATCATCATCATTATTATTATTATTATCATTATTTTGGTAGGTGCTGAAGCTAGAACTCTCAAGCATGCTCAGCAAACTCCCTATTATTGGGTTCCATCCCCTAGCCCTCATTTTAATTTTTTTGAGGATTTTGCATACTGTTTCCATGGTGTTTGTACTGTCTCACCTCTCCCATAATATTTACATTCCTTTTTGCCCAGAGTTCATTTGGTGTCATATTGAATCTGTCTCTGTACCTTTGTCTCCTACTTTCCAGCCATGTGTGTGTTCTTAGATGTATAATCTGGGTGGGGTAGGGTGGGTTTGTTTGTTTGTTTGTTGGTTTGTTTTTCTTTTTCTTTCATTTTGGTTTTTCGAGACAGGGTTTCTCTGTGTAGCCCTGGCTGTCCTGGACTCACTTTAGACCAGGCTGGCTTTAAACTCAAAAAGATCTGCCTGCCTCTGCCTCTCTAGTACTGGGATTAAAGGTGTAAGCCACCATGCCTGGCTTGTTTGTTTGTTTCTAGACAGGGTTTCTCTGTATAACCCTGGCTGTACTGGAACTCACATTGTAGACCAGACGGGCCTCGAACTCAGAGATCCACTTGCCTCTGCCTCCCAAATGCTGGGATTTTAAAGGCCGGTACCTGGCTCAATCAGAGGGAATTTAGTACTCATTGAACAGTTTGGAAGCTTGGTTAGCTGAGGGAAAACAACCTGTTCAAGTCTCTCTGAGTCCTGAACCCCCTAGACCTTTCACTTTGTCTGTTGTCTGGAACTCTCTGGGTGTCCTGTGTCCTGTTGCTTGCATGGTCCTTCCTCTTACTTACTGTGTCTTGTTTATGTTCTGAACAGGTCCAATGTGCTCCTCCAAGCCGAGCCTTGGAGGGCAAGGCCGGCACCATTACCTCCAACAAGTGGAGCTCTCCTGACTCCCCTGAGGGGAGCAGCATCTCTGGGGGCAGCCAGGCACTGGACAAGCCCATCGACAATGATGCAGAGGGTGTGTGGAGCCCTGATATTGAGCAAAGCTTCCAGGAGGCACTGGCCATTTACCCACCCTGTGGCCGCCGCAAAATTATCCTGTCGGACGAAGGCAAGATGTATGGTAAGAAGCCTCTCGGAGTTAGGCAGAAGCCGGTCTTGTAGTTCAGTAGGGGTGGACTCAGTAACCTTTGGGTTCCCTCCTAATAACCTCTCGTAGCTTCTGCTATAGAGAAAGAAAGAAAGCTGCTGTGCACAGGGCTTTCTTCTGTCTGAGTCCAGCTGTCCTGAGGATGAGAAGCTTGGGAATGGATGAGGAGGGTGGGATCTGGTGAAGAGACATGTGCTACTAGAAAAAAAAAATTGTGTGCTAGTAGAAAAAAATGTGTTTGTTTGAGACAGGGTTTCTCTGTGTAGCTTCCTGGAACTCATTTTGTAGACCAGGCTGGAATAGAACTTAGAGATCCACCTGCCTCTGCCTCACAAGTGCTGGAATTAAAAGCTTGTGCCACCACTGCTTGGCAATAGTAAATTTTATGAAGGTCATCGTGGGTGGAATAGCCTATCTCCAACAGAGCAGACTAAAAATTCTCTCTCTCTCTCTCTCTCTCTCTCTCTCTCTCTCTCTCTCTCAAACACACACCATCTTAACCAAATGCTTGATCATCATGCTGTCAACCTTAGATACAAAGAGTGACAAATAGGGACTTCCACCTGGGAGTGTAGCTCAGTGGCAGAGCACTTGCTTAGCATTATGAAATGCCCCAAGTTCAATCTCTAGTACCACAAAAAGAAGGGGGAAAAAGAAAGAAAGGAAAAATGAAGGGGTCCATTTGGGATAGGACTCTTCCTGCTCCCTTCTCCCTCATTCATACTTGCAGCACATGGCAAGCTTTGTGGGTGCAGCAGGTGTGGAGTGGGGAAGTGAACACATGTATGGCTAACTGTTCTCTAAGGCAGGTTGTGAGGGCTGTGGCTTCCTTCAGAGAGGACTACCCCATGCCCTTCAGCTTCTTCAGTGACCAGGGTGTGGAATACCATGTTTAGCAACCACATGGGAAGGACCAGCAGTCTATATGAGTCCATATGGCTTTTGGAGGAGAGGATTCTGGGAAAGTAAAAACAGCCCAAAACTGTACAGCTGCTGCAAGGCCTGGGTTAGGTCAGGTTTCCACTCCCACTGGAAACATCCTCAGGGCCCCGTCCTTTAAACAGACCCAAAGGTCTAAGAAGGCCTTGCAGCTGGTGAAGTTAGGATAGCTGAGGGTTCGCAGGCCACCTGCCACCCTCTCCCCGCTGGGTTTCCACTCATGATTGTCTCTTCCCCACTTCTCCAGCACGGGTGCCTTTTGTACTGTTAGAGGGTCACTGTGTGTGGGGACTGAGTGTATTAGTGATTGTCACCATAGGGTGATTGAAAAGTTCTCACAAGCCAGGTGGCCGAAAACAACAGAAATGAGTTGGGGGAGAACATGATCTTGGCATGCATGGATCAGGCATGAAGGTGGTATACAGAGGCACATGGAGGCAAAACAGAAAATCAACAACCTATTTAATTCATTTTTGTGTGTTTGTGTGTGCCTGAGTGTATTATCTGTGTACCACGTTCATACAATGCCTGATAGGTCAGAAAGGGCATCGGATCCCTTGGAACTGGAGTTACCAATGGTTGTGAGCTGCCATGTTGGTGCTGGAAACCAAACCCTGGTTCTCTGCAAGAACAGTAAGTGCCCTTAACCACTGAGCAATCTCTCCAGCTTTCCTCTTACCTTCTTACAAAGATACTGGTCGCTGGGCATGGTGATGCCTGCCTTTAATCCCAGCCCTCAGGAGGTAGAGGCAGGTGTATGGCTGTGAGTTCAAGGCCAGCCTGGTCTACAAAGCGAGTCCAGGACAGCCAGAACTACACCGAGAAACCCTGTCTTGAAAAAACAAAAAGGAAAAAAAGAAAGAAAGAAAAACGAACAGACAAACAAACAAACAAACAAAAAACCAAAACCCAAAACAAAGACACTAGTCATTGGGTTTAGGGTATACCTTAATCCAATATGATCTCAGCTGAACTAATGTACCCACAAAATCCCTGTTTCTAAACTGGGTCATATGTTGGGCTGTGGTGTGGTTCTATGATGGAGTGCTAGACCCCCCCATGCATAAGTCCCCACTTCCATCTCCAGCAACACACACTACAAAGTGGCCGGTGCTGAAGTTATAGGTATAAATTCTAGGGGATTAGTCATTCCTCAGCTCACTAAACTGAAATCCAGTCCTAGCTCAGGGGGCAACAGGGCCCTGCATGCTCCTCCTCTCCCCACCAGACAGGGTTTCTCTGTGTATCCAGTCAGCTGGGGGCAATGCTTTCCATGGGGTATCCTCCCCTAGCTGCCCTAGGACCATGTGCTTTTTGTTGGAGACCTAGGTAGATGGCAATCATGAGCTCGAGTGTGAGGGTGGGAAAGGCCAGGAAGTATCCTGGGAAGCAGGGATTGCTTGACTGCAGATCTGGTGGAACCCTGGTCAGGAAGCCGGAGTATGTGCACAGGATACTGAGAAGGAATAACTGTGTATAGAAGCAGATGAAGTGCAGGAACCGTTCAGTGGAGGGCAGGAGCCAAGGGTGCTGCAGGTAACTGAGAAGGTCCTGGGGGTGAAGCTGGAATGTGTACAGTCAATATACTAAGCCAGGCATGGTAACTGTTTTAGGGTTTGTATTGCTCTGATGAAACACCATGACCAAAAGCAAGTTGGAGAGGAAAGGGTTTATTCTACTTAACTTCTACATTGCTCAAGCAGGCAAGAGCCTGGAGGCAGGAGCTGAAGTAGAGGCCATGGAGGGGTGCTGCCTACTGGCCTGCTCCCCATGGCTTGCTCATCATCTAGGATCATCAGTCCAGGGGTGACCTCACTGACAGTGGGTTGGGTCTTCCCCTGTCAACCCCTGATAAAGAAAATGTCCCACATATGGTGACAATTCTGGAATTTTGGTTTCTTTAAAAAACACAGAAATACTCAGGAGTACAGAGGCAGCGGATCTCTGTGAGTTTGAGGCCAGCCTGGTCTACAAAGCCAGTCCAGGACAGCCAGGGTTATTACACAGAGAAATCCTGTCTTGAAAAACCTAAACAACAACAAAAAGCCCCAACAATGCAGAAATATAAGAATACCCTTTTGTTTTAATCCCAGGTGTGGGGAGATGGGGCTGCTTCAGACTGTCCACAGCACCTGACTATGATCTGCCTTGTGCTCTAGCAGAGACAAGGCCTTGCCAGCTGTGGATGGTTTCTGTGATTGTGTGATGCTTGGAATTCTGGGAATTTTTCAAAGGGTATATGAAGGTTAGGGCCCCGAGAGGTGAAGTTGGTGGTTGTTGGTCGCTCACAGGGGTTGATTGCTGTTTGTTAGTAGTTGTGCTCAAAGAAGAAACAAAAAGAAAGAAATTA
>CAJQZJ010036831.1:0-19729 GCA_907164525.1 Lophiomys imhausi | reverse complement strand
GGGAACTCTCGAAATGAAAACTTTAGGTATTCAAATGTGTACTACAGAGGCAACTTCACCAACAGACTACAAGAAATGCAAAAGAAAATCTCAAGTGTTGAAGATGCAACAGAAGAAATGGACATATCCATCAAAGAAAATGTTAAATGTAAAAATATTCCCTGCCTCAAAACATCCAAGAAATTGGGGACATTTTGAACAGAACAAATCTAAGAATATTAACAGAAGAGACTGGAGAAGAAATCCAGGTCAAAGGCACAGAAAAATATTTTCAAAAAAAAAGAAGAAAATTTCTGAACCTACAGAAGTAGATGCCTATTAAAGTACAAGATGTAAACAGAAAACAAAATATGTTGGACCAGAAAAGAAAATACACTTGCAACACGATAATCAAGACGTTAAACATGCAGAACAATGAAAGAATACTAAAAACCACCAGAGAAAAAGACCACATAACATATAAAGGCAGACCTATTAGAATCACACCCAAATTCTCAACAGAGACTCTAAAAGACAAAAGGGCCTGGACCGATGTGATGAAGTTTTTAAGAGACTACAGATGTCAGCCCAGACTACTATTCCCAGGAAAAATTTTCAATCACCATCAATGAAAAAATAAATAAAACATTACCTGACAAAACCAAATTTAAATAATATCCAGACTTATAGAAGTAGGTAGTAGAAAACTCCAACCTACAGAGGTTAACCACAATCATGAAACACATGGGGAATAAATAATCTCATACCAGCAAAATTACAAGGGAAGCACTCGAACATATACACCAACACCAACAGCAAAGCTACCACCATCAAAACCAAGAACAACAAAAATAAAGAAATCAGAGTGGAGAAGTATTTTTTTTTCCTTCTGGGATGATGGCTTAGTAAGAAAGTCAGTTGGGTGCTTTCTCTGCCTCTTTGAGCTAGCAGGTTTTCATTCCAGTGTCTGCTTTCCTGGTCTTTATTGGTAAAATCAAATGGTTGAGATATGGTTTATAAATCAACATATCACCTCAGTGTAAAAGGTGGGTAAAAGATACCCCAATCAAAATGACCAAAGAAGCAAGCTAGTGTAGCCATTTTAATATCTAAAAAATATACTTCTAATCAAAATTAATAAGCTGAGGTAGGGAAGGTCAATACATTCTCATCAAAGGAAAAATCCACCATGATGACATTTCAATTCTTAACATCTATGCCCCAAACACAAGGCCACCAATGTTTGTAAAAGAAGCATGACTAGAGCTTAAATCACATATTGACCCCACAACCTGATAGTGCAAACGTCAATACCCCACCCCAAACAATAGACATTTCATCCCTACAAAAAACGAAGCAGAGAAATCATAAAGATACCATACATTACAAACCAAATGGACCTAACAGATATTTACAGAACAATTCACCCAAACGCTGAAGATTATACCTTCTTCTCTACAGCTCCTGGAACTTTTTCCAAAACTGACCACATACACTGTCATAAAGCAAGTCTCATCAGACAAAAGAAAATTGAAATAACTCCCTGTATCCTATAAGACTACTACAGATTAATATTAAATGTCATCAACAGAAAGCTTACAAATACATGGAAATGGAACAGCTATCTAGCAAATAAAAAATGGGTCAAGACAGAAATTAAACTTTCTACAATTCAATTAAAATAAATACATAGAATACCCAAACTTATGGGACACAATGAAAGTGGTTTTAAGAGGTAAGTTCATAGAAATAAGTCCCTACATTAAAAAAGGGCACATCTATACTAGCAACTTAATTGCACACATGAAACCTATGGATAAAAAAATAAGAACTCATACCAAAGAAAAGTAGACAGAAAAAATGCAAACGCAGAGCAAAAATCAATAAAATAAAACATAAAAAATAATACAATGAAACAAAAAGTTGGTTCTTTGAGAAATTATATACGATTGACAAACCATCATCCAAATTAACTAAAATGCTAAGAGATATATTGAAATTGACAAATTCAGAAATCAAAAGTGGAACATAACAGCATAACAGAGGAAATCCAGAGAATCATAAGGACATCATTTAAAAGCCTGTACTTGACCAAATTGGGAAATCTAAAAGAAATGGATAATTTTCTCCTTAGGTGTCTCTTACCAAAGTTAAAGCAAGATTACATAAACAATTTAAACAGACATGTAACCCCTAGTGAAAGAGAAGTAGTCATTAAAAATGTCCTGACCAAACAAAGTCTGTGGCCAAATGTGTGGGAACCAGGATCCAAGATGGGGTGAGGGTGATGGATTCACTAACCCAGGAAACAGACTCCAGAGACCAGTGTCAAGTGCAGATCTATTGTACCCTGCTTTTTTCAAGTCAGGGTTTCTCTGTGTAGTCATGGCTATCCTGAGCTTGGTTTGTAGACCAGGTTGGCCTCGAACTCATAGAGATACAGAGATATGCCTGCCTCTGCCTCCCGAGGGCTGGAATTAAAGATGAACTCCACCATGCCTGGCACAAGGTTAGCAGCAAGCATTTTTATGCAGCTTTTAGACCAATGGGGAGTTGACCCAAGCTCTAGGGAAGCCAACCATCCATCCCACTGTCACTTTAAGGAGGTGCCAGGCTGCCAGCACCTGAGGGGAATCCTTGCAGACTGGGGAAGCACCTACTGCCTTGTTCTGGATACAATGAGAGTCTCACTAGTTGGCTAGGATCATCTGCCTTGTATCTTGTGGTTTGCCAGTGGACATGGGCACTTGTAGAGTGATATGGAAGCCCCTCAATGCATCCACTGTGCCCCACCCAGGGGCTGCAACACTCATACAAAGGGTTTTAGCACAGAATTCTACCAGACTTTTATAGAGGAGTTAATGTAATACTCCTCAAATTATTTCACAATGTAAAGGAAGGAACATTATTTAGTGAACTGAAGTCACAGATACCCTGATAATACAAACTACATAAAAAATCAACACAAAAAGAGAATTACAGATGTATTTCCCTTAAAAGAATAATCAGCAAATTATTGCAAACTGAATCCAAGAACATGTAAAAGGATTATTTAACATGATCAAGTAAGCCTCATCCCAGAAACGTAGGTATGATTCAACAGATGTTAACCAATAAATATAATTCACCATATAAACAAAGTGAAAGACAAAAATACACTATCATCCCAAATGATACAGAAAAGACCTTTGACAAAATCTAACACCTCTTGATGAGAAAGGTCCTGGAGAGATTTGTGCCATACAGGACATATCCAAACATAATAAATTAGTGCCATACAGGACATACCTGAACATAATAAAGTAAGTTTGCAGCAAGTCCATAGCCATCATCAAGTTCAATGGAGAGAAACTGAAAGCATTTCCACTAAAAGAAGAAACAAGAGAAGGTTGTCCATTCTCTCCTTACACATCCAACATACGATTTGAAGATTTAGCTAGAGCAATAAAGAAACTAAAAGAGATCAAGGGGATACAAATTGGATATGAACAATTCAAAGTTTTTTATATGCAGATGATTTAGTAGTATAAAAAGTAGCGTTAAAAATTCCACTGGGAAACCCTTAACACCTGAGAAAATTTTTCAGTAAAGTGGCTGGACACAAAATTGACTTACAAAAATAAGTATCCCTCCTATATACAAATGAGAAAATGTCTGAGAAATAAATTAATGAAATAACATCTTTCAAAATAGCCTCAAATAATATAAAATATATTTGTATAACTCTAACCACACAAATGAAAGACTTATATGATAAAAACATAAAAATCAAGTATCTGAAGAAAAGAATTGAAGATGATATCAAAAGATGGAAAAATCTAACATGCTTAAGGATCAATGGGATTATAGTAGAAATGGCCATTCTGTGACAGGCAATCTACAGATTCAATGCTATCCCCATAAAAACTACAACAAAATTCCTCACAGATGTTGAAAGGACAATTCTCAGCTTCATTTACACACACACATCAAAACCAAAACAAACAAAAACAAATCAAAGAGAGGTAGAACAGTCATCAACAATAAAGGAACTGTGGGAAGTCTCACCATTAGTGATTTCACGTTCTATTGCAGTTATAATAATTAAAAAACAGCATGGTATTGTCATAAAACAGACACACTGAAAATGGAAGAACCAGACCTAAACCCAAATACCTATGGACACCTGATTTTTTTATAAAGAAGCCAAAAATTCATGGTGGATTAAAGAATGCATTTTTAACAAACAGTGCTGGCCAAACTGGATATCTGCATTCAGAAGAATGCAAATAGATCACAGTTAACACCCTGCACAAAACTCAACTTTAAATGGGTCAAAGACCTTAATGAAAACTGGATATACCGAACCTGATAGAACACAGAGTAGGGAGTAGCCTGGGTCACATTGGCATAGGATATGTGTTAAACAGGGGGCCATTAGTTCAGGAACTAAGATCAACAACTAATAAATGGGACTTCATGAAACTGAAAATCTTCTGAAAGGCAAGGGACACTACCAACAGGAAGACAAAGCAGCAGCCTACAGCAGCCTACAGGGAAAGATTTTTACCAGCTCCACATTCCAAAGAGGACTAATATCTAAAATATTTAAAGAACTCAAGAAACTAGATATCAAAATGAATAAAATAATCTGATTTAAAAATAGGGTATATAATTTAATAATGGTACATAATCTGAATGTGGTACATAAATTAAACATAATTCTGAATAAAGAAATCTCAAATGAATGCCAAACACTTAAAGAAATACTCAACAACATTTGCTGTCAGGGAAATGCAAAGTAAAACTTTGAGATTCCATTTTACACCTGTCAGAAGAGCTAAGGTCAATAACACAATGGCAGCTCATGCTAGTGATGATATACAATACGGGAGACTCTCATCCATTGCTGATAGGAGGGTAAACTTGCATAGCTGCTATGGAAATCACTATGGCAGTACCACAGAAAGTTTGGAATTGATTAATGTTAATCTTTTATGACTTAATATATTTTGCACGTTGACCATGTACATGTATTAGCTGTACCTATATGTAATTAAATTGAAATAGAAAATAAAGATAGTAAAACTAAATAAAATAAAAACAAAAGCAAGAACAAAAATAAACTAAAATTTCAAACTCACCATTTACAGTGATGTCTTATGGTCCTGGAAGGAATTACTGGTACAGATAATTTTTTTTTTTTTTTGGTTTTTTCAAGACAGGGTTTCTCTGTGTAGCCCTGGCTGTCCTGGACTCACTTTTGTAGACCAGGCTGGCCTCGAACTCACAAAGATCCACCTGCCTCTGCCTCCCGAGTGCTGGGATTAAAGGCGTGCGCCACCACCGCCCGGCTTGGTACAGATAATTTTTAAAGAAAATTTTAAAATAGTTTTTAATATTATGAACGAAAAGACAAGATAGTGTTAAATCTTCCTTGATTGTTGATAGATATATTCTAAATTATAAAAATATTGTTTCAACTATAAAAAATTTGTAGCTTTAATAAATTATAATTGCAATACAAATAAAATTATAAGTCAAGACTAGCATATCTTAGCATTTGTTTTTAAAATCACAGGAAAGAATATTCAATACAGTGCAGAAGTGAAACTGTGATATGGAAGTTGATATAGGATATTAAAAATCATTATAATTTTTTGAGTTCTCTACAAATTTTGGATATTAGCCCTCTGTCAGGTGTGGGGTTAGTGAAGATCTTTTCCCAATCTGTAGGCTGCCTTGTTATTCTAATGACAGTGTCCGTTGCCTTACAGAAGCTTTTCAGTTTCATGAGGTCCCATTTATTGACTGTGGGTCTTAGGGCCTGAGCTATTAGTGTTCTGTCTAGGAAGTTGTCACCTGTTCCAATGAGTTTGAGGCTTTTCCCCACTTTCTGTTTATGAGATTTAGTGTGTCTGATTTTATGTTAAGATCTTTGATCCACTTGGACTTGAGTTTTGTACTAGGTGATAAACATAGGTCTATTTGCACTCTTCTACATGATGCCATCCAGTTCCACTAGCACCGTTTGTTGAAGATGCTTTCCTTTTTCCATTGTATGGTTTTGGCTACTTTGTCAAAAATTAAGTGATCATAGGTGTGTGGGTTTGGGATTCAAGTCAAGAAATTAAACACTGAAAAACTAAGTAACCCACTAAAAAAATGAGGTAGAGGGATAAACTGAGAATTCAGAAAAGAGGAATCTAAAATGGCCAAGAGACACCTGAAGAAGTGCTCTACATCCTTATTCATTGGAGAAATGCAATTAAGACAACTCTGTGATTCCTTCTCACTCCTGTAAGAATTGCTAAGATCAAAAACTCAAAAGAGAGCACACGCTGGTGATGTTGTGGAGAAAAGGGAACCCTCCCCCATTTTTGGTGGGAGTGCAAACATGCACAGCCACTATGGAAGTCACTCTGGCAATGTCTAAGAAGATTTGGAATAGCTTTACTTCAAGATCGAGCCATACCACTCCTGGGCATACATTCAAAAGATTATTCACCTAGCCACAAGGACATCTCCCCAACTATGTTTATAGCAGTTTTATTTGTAATAGCTAGAAACTGGAAAAAAAATCAGATGTCCCTGAACTGAAGAATGGTTTTAAAAACTGTGGTACATCTACATAATGGAATACTACTCAGCTATCAGAAACAAGGATATCATGCAATTTGCAACCAATTTGATGAAACTAGAAAAGCTCATCATGATGGAGCTAACTCAGACTCAGAAAGATACACATGGCACATATTCTATTATAACTGGATTTTAGTCATATAATACAGGAAAACCATTCTACAATCAAGACACAAAAAAGGACAGGAACATGGATTTGGTGACCTGTTAGTGGGACACTCCACCTTAGTGAAACTGCCATGTATGCCCCCTGTGCAAGAGGAAGCTCTTAGACCTCAAGTGACTAACGAACTGAGTGGGGCCAATACATGGAGGCACCCCACACTGGAGGGATGGGGTGGGTGGGAGAGGGGGTAGAGGGAGGGAGGATGGGACAGGGAGGGGGTGGAGGGAGTGGGCCATAATAGAGATGCAACTTGAAGTAATAAATAAATGTAAAAAAAAGAATCATTATAATTAAGATACCATTTTAATGACTGAAGGGGAGACACACAGAGGCATATTAACATAAAGTGACTCCAGAAATGAAAACAGAGTTACTGAAAACTTTTAGGAAGAATTGGAGAGTAAGAAAAGATAGAATGAGGTAAAAGTCATAGATGATACCTCTTTGGTCTGATCTTTACTACAAAGGAAGAAAAAAAATCCATGGTGATTTGTGCAGGAGAGGAAATTAATAAAGGGCCAGTACAAGGAACTATGATAATAAGGGAATATTTCAACTTTCACCTGTTTAACTGGGAAAAGCAATAATTCAATAAATGAATAAGCCTTTTACAGGCTGGCTTATTTTTTTGTCAAATATGCTGGAGATGGAATCAGTGTGAGTGCAGTGGATGCAGAGAAACTTAGTATAATATTCATCCAGCTCTGTTTAATACAACGATTGTGAGACTTGAGACTATATGAGGGAAAGTGGTCCCTGATAAATTAATTTTCAAGTCACTTGGTTATAATTGGCTCGTGTCCCATGATTATGAGATGACCGTGGGCAAGTGACGAAGAATAAGCATTAGAAAGAAAATTGGGCATGGAAGAGGTGGTGTTTGATTGAGCTCATTGAACCAAATACGACTACTCAGAGGAAACTAACAGTTTGTCTCCGCAGGAACCACTGGACTGACATGAAAAATCAGTGACTTCATTGAGCACCGTGGCAAGAGATGATATTTACCAGGTAGAAGAGACTCTAGATTCTAGAGTGCAGAATATCTGAATGATTTAGCCTGGTGTTAAGTAAAAACTAAAGCAATTGCAGGGATATTTGAAAAGGAAAGAGCAGATGTGAAGAGGTCTGTCTTTATCACTCAAAAGCAAATGTGAAAGGATTTTTGGTGAACCAGGGTAACTAAAAAATCGACAGAAAGCGAAATCCACTGTTTATGAGCCTCTGGAAGGCCAGAGAGCACAAAGAAAAACTTAATAAATGCAAAAATGACAGAGCAGTACAAGTGTAAAGCCTATGCTTAATTCAGTGATGATCAGTAATGTCCCATAAGTAACTTTGTACATTTCTCTCCTGTACACTAGAGATTGAAATTGTATAATCCAATAAGCTCCCTCATTATTTCCTGATGTGGCTAATTGAGAATAAAATATAAGGACATAGTTTGGGCCTAGGAAATGTCAGATCCAGGGAGCTTCTCTGGTTATAATAGATGAGACCATAGTCTTCCCCTTCCTTGTCCTTAGACAATCTGGAACAATGAGAGTCAGAACAGGCTCAATGATTGCACCTAATGTGAGGAATAGATGGCAGCCCCATGGCAGCAATTTGAGAAGAAGAAGCAAAATGGCTCATAGAGAATAAATACAGAGGGTAGACTGAGAGGTAATTAAAGTAGTGTCTCCCATCCATGATGCTGACCAAACACTGATTTTTCTGAAGTATCAGTTGATACAAATTCTGGAAGTTGTTCATGATATACTGAACTTTACTAAAATTTTTCTTTATTAATTCTTTTCACTACACTGCAGATGTTTCAGATCAACTGGCAATGACTTGAGTGAGTAAAGGGTTGTCACATACTATCTTCACTTTGAAAAAATATTTAATTTAATAGGTACATAATGTTAGCTTCTTGAGTGCTTTACAGATTTAACAAAATAGCTGAATGCCATGACTGCACACTTAAAGGCGTGTGGATGGAAAATTAGTTCAAAAGGTTTCAGAGACCAGATACAACTGTAGAATCTTTTCCTAGGAACACATTTGTCCAAATACTTTAACCATTTTTTAAAGTTTCTGCACACAAGTTGTTTTGTCAACTTCCTGTATTTTCATCTGTGACTTACCCAACTTTAAAATTTCCAAGATTCTACAAAAAGAAACAGGAATTTATTAATTAAAAATAGTGTGAGACTGGTCTACCTCCATAGACCTTTTCATCTTCCAAGACACTGAGGCAAAACAGTATGTTACTATTGGTATTGGTTGTCCTAAGGAATAGACTGTAAGACTATATAGCTGAAGATATCATATGTTTTTTTATGGAAAGATAGGGAGAGATTGAACTCAGACTAAGTTGCATGTTTAATCTCTGCCAACTAGCTTTCAGATTTCCAGAACTAATTATTGCCTTGCTGTTTTCATCAACAGTCTAACACACCTCTGGACCCAACATGTTATGCCATCAACATGGCAGGTAAGATGTGTCTGTTAATAAAAGAGTAGCATGACTACTATGCATGTAGCCAGCTGCTTTCTGCTTAAATTTAAGTTCTGATTCACAAGAGGGAATCACATCTGATACCCTAAGACTACTACTACCCTAAGTAGTAGTCTGCAACTTGGGAGAGAGGGTGGGTCACATCAAGTAGAATGACGCTCTTGTTATTTTGCTAAATGGAGATCACATACATGCCAAATAGCCTTCTAAATATTTCTATTTATATCAAAAATAGTTTTGCAGTCATTTTTAGTCAGAGAAACTTCTTTCTTTCTGGGAATAGCATTTACAGCAGATATTCATAGTTTGTCAAAATGCTGGGTATGAATATCTACTGAGTGTTCTTCTCTAAATAGGACACATATATTATTGCCTTCAAAGCTCAGAAAACATCACAATAGAGTGGAACGAAAGAATATAAGATCCACAGGAAGGGGTGGATGTTCATGGAAAATCTGTTGCCCTCTTGAACTACAAGCTGATGGGAAAGATCATAGCACAATTTCCACACAAAGGTGTGTGTGTGTGTGTGTGTGTGTGTGTGTGTGTGTGTGTGTGTGTGAGTGTATATTCCCTATTCTAAATAGATAATGTGTAAAGAAATTTAAGTGGACATTGATTAGCAAATTATATATATATATATAATGTTATATATTATATATTGTAAATTATACATGTTATATATATATGTTTATATATTTAAGAATACTATGTATTTATAAGAAATAAATAATATTACATAGTAACATGAAAGAATTTTAGAATACTACCCTAAAAAATCTTAAAAGACTAAATGCTACTTACTTTCCCTTATATGACACAAGTGAATTATTCAAAATCATTCATATATAGTGCAGTATATACTGTATTTTCCACGGAGAATGAAGGAAGGTGAAAAGGAAGTTTTTGTTTAAAATTTCTAAATGAAATACAATTGTCATATGACCCAGGTTTATCCCTAGTAGGCATATAATCAAAGGTTTCTTTATTAAATTACAGAGACACCTCCATATTCATCTATGCTGCTTCTCTAAACAAGATAGCTAGGGAATGAAATCACCCTAGATGTCTATCAATTGATGGTGAGACCATAAAAATATGGTACCTAGATACAAAGGAAAGCAAATAAAGGGAAATTAAATAAAAATTGATTGTGAAATTTTTAGTGAATTGATACAATTGAAAATAATAGATTAATAATAATAGTGATGATGATGTTATGAGTATTATGAGCAATATACCCCAAAGTCACAAAGACCAACAGCTTGTTTTCTTTCATATATGTATCCTAGCTTCATGTCTTTAGATGTTTATATTTAATATGGAGTAACCTACTGTAGAAGTTAGGAAATTAGAAAGGGATTGTGTAGGAAATAAATATTTTAAGGTAAGGAAATGTATAACACTAGTGGTATTAATGGGAAAATGATTCTATTGTGGATTCAGGTGTATATAGACAATACAATGCAAGGATAACAAAGATGTGGCATAGGGAAAGGATAAATATAATTAAGAATGTTTGGAAAAGCCAAGTATAACTGTATATTTTACAAGAAACATGTGCCCCCCACAGCAATAATAATTAAAGAGGAAGAGGTCATGACACTAAGAGACACTGTGAAGGACATGGAGGAGTTGTAGTGGGAGAGTATGGAGTGGTAATGATATAAACAGTGTACAGTTATAAAAACAATAAATTCAATGTTTAACAGATAGAAACCAAAACCAAAACCAAAAGGTAGCTAGAGTTATCTTATAAGGGGAAATAATTATCTTCCCAGAAGCTATAAGTTACCAAACTAAAAGTCCAGTGTAACATTAGGGATATGTGCTTTTTATATTTTTTGATCAGAAAGGTTTCTTATTAAATGGTATCACTGTATTGTCCAAAATATCATGTTTTGTGCAAAAGAAATGGAGAGTTCAGGATGGTACTAATCAGAAATCTTTTTACTTTCTGGCCAGCATTCATGGTGTCAGAAGTGCTATAGAGGTTGCTGATGGACAAAAACTTTCAACAGTTTTTAGCAGATATGAACTCATAGAGATACATTAATGACCAGTGCAACAAGCTATGCACATTGTTGCTTTGGTGGCATAAATGTCAAAGAGACAATCAATACCTTTATATATATATATATATATATATATGTACTTTATTTTTTTTCTTCAAGTTACATCTCAGTCACAAACCCTTCCCTATTCCCTCTTCCTGTCCCACCCTTCCACCCTCTTCCCCCAACAGCTTCCCTTTTCAATCCAACAAATGGTTCTTTCTCTTATAACAGTAAATTCTATACAAAACAGCAGAATTAAATATGCCACATTTATGAGAGTTAAATGGCCCAGTATACTTTCCCAATGTCCAGTTCATACATATTTGGCCCCTAACTTTAACCTTCTACCTTCTAACCATCTCCATGAGTTTAAAGTTCTATAACTGACTTAGCTTTCATACTAACTTGCATCACTATTATAACCATCTTCTTAGATCTAGAACGCCCTCTTGATTCCTAAACAACTCAAAATTTAGCTATGAGACTCAAGCTGTCTATTCTTCAACCACCTCAGAGAGCTGAGAAGGATAAATATATCTGATTATATAGGAAGTGCAGGGCCTGAAGCTTCCAATACTAAGAAATGACAAACCAGTGACTACCTGGACAGTTCCCATTTTCTCTCCATACATTCCAGCATCAGTCTTCAGCCTTTTGGTCCTGTTTCTCTGACAGACATTTATTGTAGAGCAGGGATTGTGAAGGACTAACCTAACCTGTCTTGGCAGAGCTAGGTTGTCGACTTCCCTGCTACCAAGTTTTGTCCTTTTTGGACAGCAGTCTGTCTGCAGTTGAAACGAGGAGTTTTTACATGCCAAGAGATAGGCTTGCCACTAATTCAACCATCTCACACTGGAGATTCTTCGATGCTTATCTTCTACTTGGAGTAGAATAGGGGGTGCTGTCAGGAGCTGATATGTCACGATATCAAAAAAATCTTAATTTAAGACCACATCTTTGAATGTCATATTCTGCAGATCTCTTGGGGTTTTTGAAGATGCCCTATCTATCTCTTGTATTTAGATGAGCAAATGTTGCTTGTCTCTTAACAACTTGATTACTGAGTAGCTTAGAGAATATCTGTGATAGACTGTCATAGTAGCTAACAAGGTGACATGCATGCATGACTAGGAGTTTGTTTTTCTTAACTATCCTAAACAGTTTAAGACGGTTGGTATCAAGAGACCAGAGCTTCACATTTCATTTTTAAGTATCTCTAGGTATGATACCATTAGGAAGCGTTACCTTTAATTTTGTATCAATATACAAAGATCAATGCCTATGTGGCCCAATACAATCTTAATATTGTGTCCATATACAAGGGTCAATACCATTGTGGCCAACTATAATCTTAATTTTGTATCAATATACAAATATCAATGCTGACGTATTCCAATACAATCTTACTTTTGCACAATAAACAATGGTCAATACCACATTAGCCAAATATACTACTAATTTTGTATCAATATACAAAGGTGTAAGGGCATATTCAATAATCTGACCCTTCTTTTTGGTCCTTCCTGTGCTATGTCTATGTCTCAATTTTTCTCAAGTCCGTGCATTCCTACATAGGAGATAAAGAAGGATGCAGAAAAGGGAAAGAAGGAATACCCTGGGTCTAACCTCCAAAATCCATTAAACAGGACCATTTAACAACTTGTAATCTCTTCCCCTAAATAACAGAGTTTTCAGTTGTCCTTCAAATAACCAAAAAAGGGGGGGGGCGGAGAAACACCCTCCCCACCCTCTGGGTATGGGACGTCGCTCTCTTAAAATGACTTCCTGCTGATTTGGGTCGTAGTAAACCTGTTTGGGGCCTGAACCAAAATGGAAAAATGGTTAAAATGTTAGTACAATCCTTTTATGTTCAGTCCTTCTGTTCTCAGCTGTTTAGATGTCCTAAGGAGTTTGTAGGCAGAAGCTGAACTTCCAGGCTTTACTGAGGTTCTGGCTGGGGCATTGTGTAGAGCTGAACAGTCTTAGCGATATTGAGTTGTTGTGGTTGTAGGCTTTTGATGGAGACAGCTATTGAGGGAGTCTGTCAGGCTGAATCAACTGGGTCACTCGTCTTCTTTTGGTGTCTGATTCTGTTTTATGCTGAGGTTTCCATTGTCCAGTTGTTCCTGGGTTCCTTGAACGGATGCTTTGATTCTCCTGGAAAGATAAGTACAGAGCCCTGCCCTAATCCTCACTCTGATGAGATGATTTACCGACTTGTAGGTAGGTGCAGGTGCCATTGTCTGTGAGCTGCTCAGAACTTTTCCATGATTGGCCTAGGCTGCAGGGAGGATGGAGAAAACACAGTGACAGCCTTGGACATCATTTGAGAAGTCAAACCTAAACCATCAGTATCTCTTCTGTCCCTGGGATGTCACAGTGTGTAGGATGGAATGGCTCTCTCTCTTGTCATTCCTTCTCATCTGAATGGCTTAGATATTTCTGCTTTCCTGTCCTTTTAATTAGTTCCTTCCTGATTCTCAGTCATTCATATATGAGGTCAGTCGATGTTATTAGCAGTCATATTCTTGATTTGCCAGGATTTCCCTCCCCACCTAAGCTTGGATGCTTATTCATTGCAGATGAGACAGTGTGAGATGGGGTGATAGTAGCATGATTGAGAATTCCCTATGGTTCATTTTTACCTTGACTTGCTCATAATCCAACTTTCCTTTTCTTCATATTACACTAAGAATTCTAGACTCTAGACTTAGAGAACAAAAGGCAAAAAAAGAAATGTTACTGGTTCTTTGTAATGGGAACATTGGGAACAAGTGAGAAGTTTCTTAAAAGCATTTTGATGTCCTCATCCTATAACACTTGATGTCCTCCTCCTATGACACCTAGTCTGAAAGATTCAGATAACTTAAATGGTATTAAATACTATTTTGGTTTATTCACCCAGATTGCTCTATCAGTAGAAAGGATAGATACATTTCTTTGCTATTTTTACAAAGCCTTCCCTAGTTCAGTGAAGCTGTTTGGCATATGAGTATGTTGTTATGGCAACAAATAATAAAGAAACAATAAATAAATAAATAAACAACAAACAAACAAATAAATAAATAAATAAATAATATTACCGTTAGCTATGCCACGTATTTCTGTGCATGCCCCCAGTCAGCTTTCCATAATTAGGAGGCTGAAGCCAGATAGTATAACCAGCCTGTGCTACCCGGCAAATACAAGAAGGAAAAGATAGCATCATGCTATCTTAGTGGCTACATGCACTAAATAAAGACTAAAATGTAATCTTAAAAAATATCCATTTCAGGAGATGCAGAACATTCTGTTTTCCCAGATCTCCTTCATAATTTTTAAAGCAATAATATACAGATTTAGAAATGGCATAGATATAAATATACAGGTATCATGAGGGATTGGTAGTGGTGCATGCCTCTAATCCCAGCATTCAGGAGGCAGATGCAGGCCAGGTGTGCAGAGTGAGTTCCAGAACAGTCATAGACACAGTGAAACCCTGTTTCCAAAAACAAACACAAAACACAACAAAAAATACAGCTATGGTAAGAGAGTACATATTTATAGAAATGTGAATATGGTGTGACTTCTCAGAGGAATTCTACACTGGAAGCATTTTTCATGATAAATGTTTGTGCTTATGTCTTATGTGCTTGACCTACTATGAATTCAAGAGTATAATATGCATATCCTTTCCAGAAGACAGCATTTTATGGCACTCTAACTAACTTTCTATCTCTTATATCCTTGTTCCCTCCTCCTGCTATGTGCTGTTTCCTGAGATCTGAAGGGTTTAGAAGTTGACATTGTTGCCACATTTGTGATTTTTCTTTCATTATCACTTATTCTCTGAAGAGTAGAAAATTGTATTTGGGATGATTGCCCACTTCAAAGAAAACTTATTTTGACCAAAGTTGACAGCAATCTCTTTGTGTAAATGCAAACATTTATTTGGCAAATTCATAACATCACCATTGAACAAAATTATAGTAGAAGTTTCTATCCTATGACCTATGAACTCCCCATCCATGAGCCTTTGACTAGAATTCCAGTAGTAAGCAGTAAATTCCCTCATATGGATCAGTTCTCAAATCCACTAAGAAAGTAGGCTGTTACCTCATAATAGTTGTATAACCATAGCAACCAGGGGCATATCTTAACTGGTAAGTCAGTGTGATAGTATGTAGTTTCCAGCACTGGGTAAGTCCATGGATAACTTTTATCCCCAAGTACCCTATGTAACATATTCTGGCAGTATGTAAGTTAGTCAGCAGGAAGCTGCTTTTCCATTCATTTTGAGATGGATATGTTCTTTGTCTTTAATTAAAAGGTGTGGTGCCTTTATCATTAGGGATTTAACATGAAGTTGTGGTGGGTAACAAATGAGAGTGACAAAGATATATGTTATTTTGTATACTGTCGAGGATTCCCTGGCCAGTATTTCAAAGTGAGGTGTTTTATTCTTTACACCGTGAATTTCACTTTATAACCCAGGACTTGGAGGGGTACATTTTTTGGTTCATGCTAGGTACCTCTGTTTAAGTTTTTTGTTTCAAAGTATATTTGGGAATCACCTAAGTTGTAAATTCCCATAAAGTGTTTTTCATGTATCTGTAGGTTATTTTTTAACCTAGTATGCTATTCCATTTTCCCTTATACCCTTGACTCCCTTATTAACCATTTAACTCCCTTATACAACCCTTTATTTTCCTATCCATTAAACTTTACTCTCCATCCAATTTTGCTTTAATCGATTTATGGGACTGTGTGCTTTGATATAGGTTTCATCTGCCCTTTCCTTGGATTATCCCTTCCTAACACCCAATTTCGTTCACATTTCCATGCCACTACCTTCCTAATCCTTTCCAATTCCCAAAGTTCGTGGCTCTAAATTTTCCTAGAATTTACTACAACTACTCATTTAATATAACCTACAAAAACCCATTTTGGCTTCTGCAGAGTGAAATCATGACTAGGTGGTAGAAGAAAACTAATTAGATTACGTTGGGATCAATTTGTAGGAATCATTAATTAAATTATTTACTACGCCATTATAAATGAGCACATGGACAACACATGGATTTTAACAAGCTTTGGCCTGGATTGACCAATCTTAGCCCATCTAAGCTAGCTCATAATTCTCTTACCCAAATATGACCCCACATATACATATGTCCCTGGACTGCTGTTCTCCATGATATGCCAATGATCCAGGCCTTGTGGAATGACTTTATTTCTCTCTAACCCATATTGTGTATCCTCCTTACATTTCTTTGCTGTGTGTCTTGGAGGCTTCTTCTACCCATAAACTCTTTGCTTCAGAAGTTAGACATCTTGGTCAGTATAGATTTGAATCCCCTTGTAATGTTTGAAACAAACATTAATCCAAGGGTAGGCCTCAGCCAATTAATATCTCCCATCAATTTTTGAAAATCATTACTAGTTTTCAATTGGTCTCTATGAATCTGAACAATTTGTGCACTTATTCTCTCTTGACTTACATTATAAACCAAATAGCTAATAGGATATCCTCTTTGTATTTTTTCAGGAACAGTTTTTAACCTCCCTAGGGGCAGAATTCTTTACATTTCCTTAAATAAGTTCTCTAATATAACTCTGTCAGAATTAGCCAAGAAAATATCATCCATGTAATGGTAGATAATAGATTGAGGAAATTGCTTACAAATTACTTCTAATGGTTTTCTACAAAACATTGACACAGAGTTTGATTATTCAACCTACCCTTTGGAAGCACATTCCAATGATACCTCGTGATTGGTCTACTCTCATCAAGAGTATGTACAGAGAAAGCAAATCTTTCTCTACCATTCTTATGGAATGGACTTGAGAAAAGACAGTCTTTTCAATCAACAACTATTAAAGGCTATGACTATGGTAATAGAGAAGGTAAAGGTATACCAGGTTGCAAAGGACCTATAGGTTGAATTACCCTATTCACAGCTCTTAAATCTGTTATCATTCTCCATTTCAGCGATTTCTTTTGTACCAGGAGCACAGGAGAATTCCATGGGCTGATAAACTCTTCTATATAACAACCCTTCAGCTGTTATTTTACCAATTGCTAAGGGGCCTCCAATTTTTCATTGCCACACCAGTTTATTTGATACACATTTCAAATGAATGGCTGTTGGAATTTCAGCAGTGGCCCTTAGTATAAATTTGTAAACTCAATACCTGGAATGTCTTGTAGCTTGCAATTGTTGTTGAGTACTCATATCAATACCTTTCCCAAAAGCATCCATAAACTCAACTCCTAGGATGTCCTGTGTTTGGAGATTATAAACAACTTGTGATTGTTGTTGAGTATCCATATAATACCTACATTTGTTATTTCTGGCATTTCAGGAATCGTAATTTGATTACCTCATTCTTCTATGAGATCCATTCCCTAGAAATTTGTGGTTACACTAGCCACATAACATCTGAACTTCCCTGTTTTTCCTTCTGGTTCAACACAATTAAGCCACTGGACCCTTTGTTTTACATGTGATAATTTACCAATTCCTATAAAAAGTGTAGTAACCATTTAAAGTGGCCATTTTGGATTCCAAGACTCTTGTGAGAGGATAGTAAAATATGCTTCTGTGTCAAGAAATCCTTCTATTTCATAGCATTCATTTGTATTTTTAATTTTGGTCTCTTATCATTCACTATAGTTTGCGAATATACATGTTTTTCCAGTACTCCCAAAGGTTCCTGTTATCTCTATTAGAGCATCCTTGCCCTTCAGGTGAGGTAACAATAGCAACTGAGCAATTCTATCCCCTGCATTAATTTTCCTCTCTTTCTTTAATGATACCATAATTTTAATTTCTTCCTTACAATCTCCATCTATAATACCTGGACACACAGTAAATCCTTGAGAAGTTAATCCAAATCTTCCAAAGATTAATCCTACTGTGCCTCATGGTAAAGGACTATGAACAGCATTGGTTAACTTATAACATTCATCTGTTTTGGATAGTCCTCCACCAAGGAGGACGAACAACATGGGATAGAGAAAAGAATGTCATTCCATGTGGCCTGAAAGATCAGCCTATTTTGGAGAACAACAGTCCAAGAATGTATGTATGTATATATATATATATATATATATATATATGGTTATACTTGGGTAATAGAATTATGTGCTAGCTTAGATGGGATAAGATTGGTCAATCCAGGCCAATGCTCATTAAAATACATGTGGTTCTCTATGTGCTCATTCATAATGGCAGGTTCAGGATTAACAACCACAGACCAATTAAATACAACCTAAATACTAGCAATTTAATTAATGATTTCTACAAATGGTGCCCAATGTAATTTAATTTTTTTCTACAAATTGTGCCCCACATTGGGTATCATATGTAGAAATAATTAGTTATGTACTTGTATTTATATTATTGGTTAATTAATTGGTGGTGTTAATCCCTATCCCACCATTATAAATAAGCACACACACACACGAAGGATTTTAACAATCTTTGGCCCGGATAGAGCAATTTTAGCCCATTATAGCTAATTTTTAATTCTCTTCCACAAATATGACCCCATATAGACATATGTCCTCTTGTACTGCTATTGTCCAAGCTATGCTGATATGATATTCATGGCCATGTGGAATGAGGTTCTTTTTTCTAACCCATGGTGTCCTGCTATAGCTGCTTGTCTTGGAGGCACCTTCTACCATGAACCTCTCTGCTGCAGAAGCCCATCACTCAGTCCTGCCTACCTCTGTCTTTACCCAATCTCAGGCCTCAGTATTTGTTCAACCAATCATAGACAATGATTAGAAAACAAAGTAACAGACAGCTACCAGGATCAATTAATTAACAATTAGAATGCATAACATCACCCCATCACTAGGCATCAGCAGAGAATATGAAAATGATTAAACAGGAAATGAAATAAAAATAAATATTTCAAAAATAGCCAAAAGATGACAAATGTGAGTGATATTAATAAGTATAAAATTACCAAAAGCTCATTAATAACCAAGAAAATTGGAAATAAACTATGAAATACAGTTTTATATACTCTAAATTGTCATATTTCTGATGTTAAAGTTACGCTAATAGTAAGAACTGCCAATTATGTGAAAGAATGAGTATTTTATTATTGTTATGAGTTTGATTATTCTAATCAGTTTTAAAAATAATTTAGAATTGCATCATGCATCTAAGATGTTTAATATCCTATTATGACATGATCATTCATCTCTGTGTTTTCACTGGAGGAAAGTTTCATATTTGTATATCGGGATAAATATAAGACTATCCATCACATTGTATTAGAAAACTAGAAGTCATCAATATATTTCCAACAAAATATTGTTTTCTATAAAAATGTATACTACATTTTAATATATTTATGAAAAAACATTACATAATAGTGAAAACAAATCAAAACTATATACTTAAT
>CAJQZJ010036829.1:0-10393 GCA_907164525.1 Lophiomys imhausi | reverse complement strand
CTAAGTCAGTTTCCATCCTAACTTGCATTACCAACTTAAAAAAAAAAATTCTTAGACCCAGAACATCCTCTTACTTCCTAAACCACTTTTAACTGTTGGGGTGTAACTATCTAGTCTTCAACTGCATGAGAGACCTGAGAAGGATAAATACATCTGAATAAAAAGGAAGTGCATAGGAAGCAGCTTCCAAAACAGAGAAATGACAGACAACTGGCTGCCTGGACCGTGCCCAATTTTTCTCTATAACTTTGGAGAATCTGTCTTCAGCCTCTTGGCCCAGTATCTCTGACGTGCATCCTGCTTTACAATTAATGTCTGTCAAAAACAACTTTTTAAACATTCAGTTATTTGAACTAATAACTAAACATGCTCATGTTTATATTGGAGTTACAAATACCACATTCACTTCCTAGCACATCTATAATCCTTAGACTAAGAAAATTTCCTTTAAAACACCTTCATATCACAACTTGTGACACTGACCAACATATATTTGAGCATTTCCTACCAGTGGAATAAAATAGGACAAACATTAATTATTAGAGAAAGATCCATTATGATGGACAATCTCCCACTACCTGAGAAAAACCTACTTCTAAATGTAATCAGGTTTTTGCATTTTTAAAAATATATAGCTCAGGCAACAAAACAGTACAAAAAGGTGCATGTTACTGGCATGTTCAGCATTTTGTTACCAAAGAAAACTGGGACTCTGATTTCCCTAAGGGATATGTCTCATCTCACATGTTATGCTGATTTGTTTGTCTGCAAATTCCTTATTCAACATGCCGGATATTCTAGTATAACTTTGTTCTAGTTTGGTCATTTAGGGTAAATAGGTAGTGGTAATATTACACATTTTAAATTTCCTGGTGCTTCCTATCATTTACATGGACTATAGAAGGAACCGTGAATTATTTGACAATCACCCAGAATGAACGAAAAGCTAACTTTGGACTACTGAGAGGATTGGATTCAGTTACTATTTTGTGGTCAATAAATTGAGTGAAAAGTCTCATAGTTGAAGAGTGTGAGAAGAGAACAGTCAGTGGCTAAGGATCTGTAGTTCTGTGAACTCCAAGAATGGAAGATTGCTATAGAGGGATCAGTTTAACCCTGAGATTCTAAGGGAGAAAGAATCCAGGGGTGTTATGAATAGACTCAGCAGAGTTTATTGGACATCTGTAATGGCTAAAATCATTAATCAACTCGATATTTTTCTAGGAGACAGACTTCTGGGCATGTATGACTGTGGGGAATTGCTGTGGCAGGAAGTCCTGACCTTCTCACTGTGGGTAGCACCATTATCTGGCATGGATCCTGGACTGTATGAAAATGAGAAATTGAGATGAACACAGACGTTCATTGCTCTGTTTCCTGGTCATGAATGCAATGTGACCAAGTGCCTCAAGCTCTTGCCACCAGGATGCCACTGCCATGGTGAATTGTACCCTCAAACTGTGAGCCAAATTAAATGCATTCCCCTATAAGAAGATTTTTCTCAGGGTAGTTTGTCGTAACAACAGAAAAAAGTAACCAAGACAGCATCTTTGGTTAAAAAAAATTTCACATTTCTTAAATGGATCCCTGATATCTTTCTTGTAAAGATTAGAGAAGCCCCAGTGTGTGAGTTTTTTATTCATGTGCATTGAGCTAAAGAGTTTTGCTATGTGGTTGCTTTGTTTTGGCCCTCTCTTTTGTTCATGAAATCATCATGCAATTTCCTGTCCATCTTTGTTGCTTCTAATAGTTGTAATCAGACAGTCATGTCCTATATATATATATATATGTGTGTCTGTGAATGTATATAAGCTTTTATTATCAAACTGTAGTCATAACATTAATGATTATATTGAGTTAGAACTATTATTGTTCATAACATATTTCCTTTTTTTATACTTACCATTTAACAAATACTGAATCAAAAAAATTTAAAAACTTATTTTTGCCTACTCTTAAATTTCTTTAAGAAAAAACTACTACACACAACCATGAACATATTTGTAAATACATGTCTCTTTCAAAAAATACAATCCCAGACTGTTCAATTTACTGAAAGATAGGATCAAATGGATTTAAATAAATGAAGACAAAATCTTAATATTCTATGACATGTAAATTTCCAATTACATAGGATAAGAAATTTTCAAATACATTGTAAGTGAAATGATAGTGGGTCAATATAACAAACTTAAGAAATTTATCAGAGCCTTCTAAGAAGTTTAGAAATTGTAATGATTTCTTCTAAATCTTTCTTGGATATAAACTGAATAGTAGGTTACCTGGCCTCTATGAACCACACAAATAATGATCCTGAATTCTTTTTTTATTATACTTTATTTTTCTATTTCTTCAAGTTACATCTCAGTCACAATCCCTTCCCTACTCCCCCATCCTGTCCTACCCTTCCACCCTCTTCCCCCTAACAGCTCACCCTTTCAGTCCAATAAATGGTTCCTTCTCTTATAACAGTAAATACTATACAAAAAAACAGAAATAAATATGCCACAATTATGAGAGTTATATGGCTTAGCAAACATTCCCAATGTCCAGTCCATATGTATTTGGCCCCTGACTTTAACATTCTACTATCTAACCATCTCCATGAGTTTAAAGTTCTATATCTGACTCAGCTTTCATACTAACTTGCATCACAAATTTAAAAACAACTTCTTAGATCCAGAACACCCTCTTGATTCCTAAACAACTCAAAATTTAACTATAAGACTCTAGCTATCTATTCTTCAACCACCTCAGAGACCTGAGAGGGATAAATATATCGGATTATGTAGGAAGTGCAGGGCCTGAATCTTCCAAAACTAAGAAATGACATATCAGTGGCTGCCTGGACAGTCCCCGTTTTATCTCAATACATTATAGCATCAATCTTCAGGCTTTTGGTCTCATTTCTCTGACAGACATTGATTGTAGAGCAAGAATTATGAAGGACTTACATACCCTGTCTTGGCAGAGCTAGGCTCTCGAATTACCTGCTTCCAAGTTTTGTCCTTTTTGGACAGCAGTCTGTCTACAGTTGAAGCAAGGGGTTTTTCATGCCAAGAGATAGGCTTGCCACTAATTCAACTATCTCACACTTGAGATTCTTCAATTCTTATCTTCACCTTGGAGTAGAATAGGGGGTGATGTCAGGAGCTGATATGTCTCGATATCAAAAAAATCTTAATTTAAGAAAACATCTTTGAATGCCATATTCTGCAGATCTCTTCGGGTTCTTGAAGATGCCCTATCTATCTCTTGTATTTAGATAAGTAAATGTCACTTGTCTCTTAACAACTTGATTTCTGAATAGCTTAGAGAATATCTGTGATAGACTGTCATAGTGGCTAACAAAATGATATGCTTGTATGACTAGGAGTTTGCATTTCTTAACTATTCTAAACGGTTTAAGATGGTTGGTATCAAGAGGCCAGAGCTTCACATTTCATTTTTAAGCATTGCTAGGTACAATACCTTTAAGAAATGTTACCTTTAATTTTGTATCACTATAAAAAGATCAATACCAATGTGGCCAAATATACTCTTAATTTTGTATCAATATACAAAATCAATGCCTATGTATCCCAATACGATCTTAATATTGCATTAATATACAAGGGTCAATACGACTGTGGCCAAATATAATCTTAATTTTGTATCAATATACAAAGATCAATACCGATGTAGTCCAATACAATCATAATTTTGCAAAATATACAATGATCAATACCACTTTAGCCAAATATAATAATAATTTTGTATCAATATACAAAGGTATAAGGGCATATTCAGTAATCTGTCCCTTCTTCTTGGTCCTTCCAATACTATGTCTATGTCCCATTTTTCTCAGGTCTGTGCACTCCTACATAGGAGAGAAAGAAGGATACAGAAAAGAAAAAGAAGGAAGTCTCTGGGTCTAACCTCCAAAACCCATTTAACAAGACCATTTAACAGCTTGTAGTCTCTTTCCCTAAATAACAAAATTTTCTGTTATCCATCAAATAACCAAAAGGGGGGGGAGAAACACCCTCCCCTGCTTCTGGGCATGGGACGTCGCTCTCTTAAAATGACTTCCTGCTGATTTGGGTCATAGTAAACTTGTTTGGGGCCCAAACCAGAATGGAAAAATGGTTAAAAATGTTAATACAATCCTTTTATGTTCAGTCCTTTTGTGCTCAGCTGTTTAGATATCCTAAGAAGTTTGTAGACAGAAGCTGATCTTCAGGGCTTTACTGAAGTTCTGGCTGGGGCAGTCTGTGGAGATGAATGATCTTAGTGATTTTGAGTTGTGGTTGTAGACTTTTGATGGAAACAGCTATTGAGGAAGTCTGCAAGGCTGGATCATCTGGGCCACTCGTCTTCTTTGGTGTCTGATCTGTTTTCTGTTGAGGTTTCCATTGTCCAGTTGTCCCTGGATTCTTTGAATGGATACTTTAAATCTCCTGGAAAGATAAGAACAGAGCCCTGCCCTAATCCTAACTCTGGGACAATTACCTTTTTTTTTGGGGGGGGGGGTTAGGGTATATTTCTCCTGAAGAAAATTTGGTTTTCTGACAATATATAAAGTATTATCTTTCAATCTGGATTAAAGAAGAAACTATTTTGTTATTTTGGAGCTAAACAAACCTTTAGTGTATATATTTGAGATCTTAAGGACAATTTGTTTGTATTGAGTAGGCCTTTTGTAAGTAGCTTATAAACTTAAATCCTTCCAAATCCTATGTGCCTGTCTCTGCATTCTAAATTTTGGGATCAAAGACCTGTGGTTCCCATCTGAAGGGATTAAAGATGTGTTCCACCACTCCTGGATCTAAGTTTTTCTCTATTTAGAGCTTGTTTTGTATCAGGCTGACCTTGAGCTCTGAGATCTGCCTGTTTCTGTCTCTAGTGTGTTGGGATTAAGGGTGTACTCTTCTTGAATGATGGGATTAAGGGTGTGCACCATCACCACCCTGTTCCATGTAACTCTAGAATTTACAAGATAACTAACTCTATAGTGCTCCTCTCATCTCTGCTGAAGTTAAAGGCATGGGCTAAGACCACGCATTTCATGTATTTTACCTTAGCTCTAAGTTTTTTCAACTGTTGGAGGGTTATAAAACCAGGTTGAATGGCTATAACCTTTAATTTATTTACAGTGTTTTTAACCTGTTACCTGCTTTTTTTTAATCAATAAATTTATTTATTTGTTGCTTCAGGTTACATCTCCATCATATTGTCCTCTTTCTCCCCTTCCCAGCCCTGCCCTCCCATCCTCTACCCCTTAATCCTTCCCTCTTGTTCCTCTGGGGTGGAGTGTCCCTACACAACAGTCTCTCGCCACAGTTCAGGAGTCATATGAGGGACAAGAGCCTCCTCATACACTGGGGAACTATGAGGCAGTACCAACAGTGAAAGGTGTCTCCTTGCTAGGAAGGGAAAACTAAAAAACAGACAAACAATCACACAAACCCACAAAAACAGACAAAAACAAAAAAAGACAGGAAAAAAAAGGAAAAAAAAAAGTCTATGTCCATTGTCCCTTTGGTGTGTTGGTTGTAGTACAGATATCCTGTACTATATAGCTAAAATCCTACTATAAGTGAATAGATGCCATGTGCATCCTTCTGAGTCTGGGTTAGCTCACTCAGGATGAGCTTCTCTAGTTCCATCCATTTGGTTGCAAATTGCATAATTTCATTGTTTCTGATAGCTGAATAATATTCCATTGTATAGATGTACTACAGTTTTTTAATCCATTCTTCAGTTGAGGGACATCTGGGTTGTTTCCAGTTTCTAGCTATTACAAATAAGGCTGCTATGAACATAGATGAGGAGACTTCCCTATGATTCCGTGTGGAGTCATTTGGATGTATACCCAGAAGTGGTATGGCTGGGTTCTGATGCTTCTACAAAGGAAAAACATATTAAAGTGGAAAAGAGTTTTATGACAAAGAAAAAGACTCATGTCAAAGACCAGATTTGGCATCCAGGGTAAAGTGAGGCAGGGCATAGAGTCAGTCATTTACTGGAGCTAGAGAAATGCCCCCCTGGGGGTCAGTGGAGAATTCCTTGGGGCTGGCAAAAGAGGAAAAATTAAAAGGGCAGAAAGTATCATACACACTCGTTAGATGAAGCAAGGCAACACCCAATAAAACACATACAAATGTACATACATACATGCCTACATACGTATACACATACAGATGCAAACATACACATTGGGTGGATGGAGAAAAGCTCCAACCACCTTACATATACATACATACATACATATTTGGTGGAACTAGCAAAGCTCCAAATTTGCATATATATGTATATATATATATATATATATATATATATACATATTTTTATGGATGGAGCAAAATACTAGCAAGTTTAATTTTTTTCTTCTACAGCTTATATATCCCAGCAAAATCTCTCAAGCAGTATAAAAATTGCAATGTGATTACATTCTACTTTTCTTTTAGTAAATGATCATGAAAAAAACAGTATGTTTCCCAATACCTTTAGATGGAAAACATTTTACGTATTACAAGTCAAGAAAATAAATCATTCTCAAGAACCCACATACATGTGTAACTAAGCAACTTGTTATAGATTAACAAAGTGTAAGCAAGGAAGATAATTTTTTCAGCCCGTTTCTTTTTACTGGCAGACTGCAATTTGTGGTTATAAAGAAAAAAATCAATTATCTTATTACTTATCTTAAAAAGTAATCTTTAAAGATCTTAAAAGAATCACAAATATAAAATTTTATATAAAAAACAAACAGTAATTTCTACTTTAAATGCTCAAGGTCCATATCTACCCATTAACAATTTTTATTACATCCTAGCAGGAAGCTGAGGGCAAAAATTAGCATAAGAAATTAATCATCACCTTGATTACCAGTCAAACCTTAGCAAGAGAGCCATCCAGTGACAGCTGGGCTGCTGTTCTTCTTCCCAGACCACAAAAAGTCACTCATTCACCTATTAAGAGTATGCCTTTCAGAGCTTCTAATTTTTTCCTGGGATTTTCTACATCAGAGTCACTAACATGTGAACCTAACTTTAACAGTCTATTTCTCCATATTCTTTCTTTCTAAGGGTAGTGGTCATTGCTAACAATCTACATCTCTAAGTTCTTTCTGTGGATAGTGGATGAATCATTAATCTGCTCCAGCAGCAATGCCTGAAAAAGTTCAAGCACTATTATTGTAATTGCCAGTGATACTGCCCAGTGAGGGGCTGGAAGTCCCCTTTACAAATAACCCATAGATTGTAAGGGATGTGATGTCAGTGAACACAAGCAGAACAAGACAACACAATGGAGTCCTGAGGACATGTAGTCCTCGGAGCTCTGCCTCTTTGAGACACACCCGTTGTGGCTGAGCTAACCTGGGGGTCACATTCTGTGAGTTCTAAAGCTGTTTTGTTGTCCCTATTGCATGATCCCCAACAGGCTGGTCTTTAATATGAACTTGACTAGTAGCAGCCATCCTCAGGAAGTTGAGTGTGTATGACCTATCATAAGAATTTAAATATTCATGATGGTTAGGTTTCTGTTTTAAAATAATTTTTCTACTACATTTATCTATGTGTGAGTGAGAGCGTGTATCCAGGCATACACATTCATATGGGCTATGGCTTGCTTATAGAGGTCAGAGGACAACTTTCAGATGTTGGTTTGTCGACCGTGGGGATCTGGGGATCAATCCCAGGGCTTCAGGCTAAGAGACAAGCACCCTTTCTAATGAACCACCTTGCTGGAGTATAGCTGCTAGAATTTTTAAACAGGATAACATCTTTTTTTTTTTTCTTATACTGGTGATTCTCACACTTTCCAGTCACAGACAAATTTTTCACCACCAATTTCTCCTCAAATTATGAAATTACTAGTGTCTAAGTCTCCATAACTGTGGAAGCAAGAATCTTGATTTGCCACATTCTGGGAGTAATTTTGTCTGCCAGATGACAATTCACCACATTCCACAAATATTCAAATCTGCTCTGTATTTTAATGAGCAGAAGGAAGAAAACAGCATAAGAACATCCTTTATAGACAAGTCATGAACAGGCTCCCTGTGAATCATGTATGTGAGGCTCATATGGTAAAATGACCATGGACAGACAGGATGTGTTCCACAACCTGTAAATCAATGTTCTTCAGTTGCATTTTGACCTTCTGCATGTAGAGTATTCTCCCTCAAGACTAAGTGCCCACTGTGAGCACATTTATAGGGAAGTTGACACCTAAATGTGAACTTCACTTTAACTTGAGGAAATCATTCTGAGCCTGGCAAAAGAACTACAAATGTTTCTAAGTATTTAGCAGGAAATAATTCCATCCTTAAAGGCTGGAAGAATAAGAAAAATGATAACCAAATTATTTTCTAATCTTACAGAAACATGCTTGCTTCCTAAAGCCTTCAAGACAGTAGAAATTTGCAAAGGGTTTGCAAATCAAATTGTTTTCAGGATAAATACTGATCTGAGGAAATGTTTTGGAGGCTTGCAATGCATTGTGGGAGAGTTCAAGGGAAAAAAATCAAATATATTATCAGTCTTGAACAGTTAAATATTGAGATGGAGAGAATTCTGTTTTTAAGAATTTAAAAAAGTTTGGAATTATACAGAGTGGAAATGGCTTCGCATTAATACAATACAATAAAATAAATATAATTAGGACATTATCTTAATTTAACCAAAAACATACTTCCGCAATGTGGAACCGCTAGACAGGAATTGGTTGATAGAATTTATTGTGTCATCACCAATAAAGTAAAAGTGTACCTTCTTAAACAAAGAGACAAAATAAAATGGAGATATATCAACATGCCATAACTCTAAGACAGTTAGATCTTGGAAACTTGGGTAACATCTACACTTCTAATTCTATTCCGTCTACGTATTTAACTTTGTCCAACCATCTGGCTACTATTAGAAAACACATTTCAAATAAGGACAAATATTAAAGAATTATAAAACTTAAAAAAATAAATATAAAATCTATACCACAGGCCGAACATTCTATTAAGATGTGGAGTAAAAGATGAATACATGACACAGCTACAAATTTTAGTTTAGTTGAAAAAGCGACACACTTGCTCTACATGTAACTGTAAAAGAACAATAGGAGAATAGACATTTTGTGTGTGCCAAGGCTGGGGTTGGAAGAGAAAGAGGGATCAAACAATTCATAATGGAAATACATTTATTATTGTTGTTATTATTATTATTACAAATAATAAAATCTCAATTCCATCCCACTTATCAATGTTTGTCAAACCATGTTCTTTTGATGGCTTTAGTTCTAAAGTATAATATGAAATCAGGGATAGTGATACCAACTCTAGTATTTTCACTTACATGATTGTTATCCATCCTGGGACTTTTGAGTTTCCACATGAATTTTATGATTTTTTTCTAAATTCTTTGAACAATTATGGAGGTATTGATGAGGATTACATTCACTGCATAGATTGTTTTTGGTAGACTGGTCATGTTCGTAATATTAATTCTTCTTATCCATTGATGATGCCGGTATACATTAAAACTCCTACAGCCACCTGAGATTTTTCACAATCATGCCAGTTATATGCAATGGAGAAAAGACAGCATCTTCAACAAATGGTACTGAGGAAACTGGAGATTATATGAAGAAGGATGAAATTAGATTCTCATATCACCTTTCATAAAACTCAGCTCTGAGTGGGTCCAGAACTTCAACGTAAGATCTGATACCTTAAAAGTGTTAGAGAAGAATGTAGGGGAAACTCTTGAAATAATAGGCACAGGAGAAGTCTTTATATACAGAAATCCACTAGCATAAGGGTTAAGAAAAACAACAAATGGAACCTCATGACATTAAAAAGCATCTGTATAGCAAAAGACAACATCACTTGAATGAAGAGTCAGCCTATAGAATGGAAATTGTTTTTGTAGAAGACTTTATTTTGGCTTATGATTCCACAGAGGGGATGCATGGCAGCATCCAACTAAAGAAGGAAGCTGAGAGATCACTTCTTCAATCACAACCATGAAACACAGCAAACTGGAAGTGGGAGAAGATATAAACTCTCAAAACCCACTCCCTGGGACATACCTCCTCCAGCAGAGAAGAACTAGGAAAAGATTTACCAGCTGTACATATGACAGAGAACTAGAATCTAGAAGATGGAAAGGGAAAAAATACATACCAAGAAAACAAGCAATGCAATTTAAAAAATGTAACTAAATACAGAGTTCTCAAGAATTACAGAAACCTGAAAAATATCAACAGCTACTAAATGGCACCTCATGAAACTAAAATGGCTACTAAAGGGCACTATTGCTGGAGTGAAGATGTAGCTGAGAGAATGGGAAAAAGTCTTTACCAACTATATATATATATATATATATATATATATATATATATATATATATATATA
>CAJQZJ010036828.1:0-48271 GCA_907164525.1 Lophiomys imhausi | reverse complement strand
ATATATATATATATATATATATATATATATATATATATATATATATAGAGAGAGAGAGAGAGAGAGAGAGAACTGAAAAACAAACAAACAGGAGGCCAAGATGGCAGCAGCCTACATGGACACATTTTGAACCCAGGGAAAACAGCTATAACATCACAGAGTTATAACACACTGAGCAAAAATCTGAGAGGTGCAAACCTGCTGGGTTTCTCCAGGTGAACCCAGGGACTAATAAAAGTTCCTGGTTGAGACTCTCAGACACTCAGAACACAGACCAGCAGAAACCACAGAAGCTGAGGAAGCAGGAGAATCGTCACCAGGACAGGATCCCTGGGTACAAACCACTTAAATAACCAGCAAGCAGCTCTGAACCCCAGACAGGTGTACTCACCAGTCTCCTGAGTTCCCAGATTCCATGCATGCATTCTGACACCAGGGGAGGATCATTGGAGCCATGGGAACAGGTATATTTTCAGTGGAACCATTGTGGCCTCAAACCACAGTACATTCTGAGCTACAGGACAACAGCTGGACCACAGCTGTATATATTCATTGGCCTGGCAGTCTGGGAGGCGCAAGAATATTTTGGCTTTCCCAGAAAGGTATTGAACATACAGGCCCCTCTATTGGATTTACAATCACTCGGAAGAATACTGCGACTAAACAAAGCAACAGGATACACTTCCTATAGCGTGCTATGCCTCCAGCACCAGTGTAGTGTCCTGAGCCTTGGCAGGCAGCTCCAATCACCAGACAGAGGTTCCTCCTGGCTTCCTGAGGTCCAATTTCTGTAGGGCAGATCCGGCACCCAAACCAGGACCAGCACAGTCACAGGAATGATGAGATCAGAGAAGGCTGGTGATCAGGTTGGAACACTTTTCGGAACTCCACTGAGTACAAGCCCTGCGAACTGGATGTGGGGTTAATATCAGACATCTCAGCCAGTGCACCTGGCTCCTCTTCAGGGGGAGACCAGGTCTTCAGCATCAACAGTTCCACCCCTGGAGCAGCTAGTTATTGGCCTGTGTATACTGCCTGAGTGACTCAGACTACAAGGGTTTAGTGCCTAGGGCCAAGAGGCACGGAGCTGCCCTGAGGACCACCTAGGAGGAGCTGCCACCTGAGAGAACATGACCACTGACCTGCCCTCTGACCAGACACAATAGCAAGAGGGGATTCTGCAGGCCAGAATAACACATCCCGCCTTAATGCCAAACTGAGTTCCTAGTTGAGACAAAACTGGAAAGGGTTAACTTAAGGGGTCCCACTGAAATACAGCCCCCAACATAAGACCCCACCTACCCTGTGTAGTGCTACAAACCACCAAGACTATACATCTTCTCCAGCAAAGGCCCATCCTTAGGATCAATCAGGTCCAGAAGATACTAGGAACAATCAGCTAAGGACAATCAGGTGGCAAGAGATCAGAAAAAAAAAGACAAAAATCAGGGAAGTATGACTCCAACAAAATACAGATTTGTTAATACAGCAAACCCTGACCATCCCACCACAGATGAAACAAATGAAAGTGATGATAAATCTATACTTAGGAAAATGATAGAGTCCTTACAAGAAGTTAAATCCCTAAAGAATGAATATAAAGAATCTTCAACTTTACAAATGAAACCAATGGAGAATACAATTTGAGACCTTCAAACCAACTCAGCCAAATATGAATGGGAAAGAGACAAGGCTATGAAAGATTTGAATAATTGGCAGACAAAGTTATCTAAATTGGAACAGGAAACATGTAAAACATATAAAAGCACTCAAGTCTTGAAATTGGAAATGAAAGCAATAAAGAAAACACAAGGAGAGACTATCCTGGAGGTGGAAAAACAAGGGAAGAGAACAGGAACTACAGACATGAGTATCAAAAATAGGATACAAGAGATAGAAGACAGAATCTCAGGTGTAGAAGATTCAATTGAAGAAATCAGTACAACAACCAAAGAAAATGAGGAATCTAAAGAAGTTCTCACCCACAACTCCAAGAAATTAAGGACTCAATGAAAAGACAGAACCTAAGAATTATTGTCATAGATGAAAGAGAAGACTCCCTACTCCAACGTCCAGGAAATATCTTCAACAAAATCATAGAAGAAAACTTCCCAAACTTAAAGAAAGAAAGGTTGACAAAATTCCAAGAGGCATACAGAAATCCAAACAGATTAGACCAGAAAAGAAATTCCTCTCGCCACATTGTAATTGAAACTCCAAATATAAAGAAAAAATAAAGAATATTAAAAGCCGTAAGAGAAAAAGGTCAAGTAACGTATAATGGCACACCCATCAGAATTACACATGACTTCTCCTCAGAAATCTAAAAGCCAGAAGGGCTTGGACAGATGTCCTACAGGCTCTAAGAGAACATAGGTGTCAGCCCAGACTACTATACCTAGCAAAACTTTCTATCAACATAGACGGAGAAAACAAGATATTCCATGACAAAACCAAATTTAAACAGTATCTATCCACAAACTCAGCTCTACAGGAGATCCTGGAAGGAATATTCCAACCCAGAGAAGATATGTACACCCAAAAAAACAAAGGAAGCAAAAAAACTCCACTGCAGCTAAACCAAAAGAAACATACAACTACCACCTACATCAAAATAACAGGAAACAACAATATTTGGTTACTAATATCCCTCAACATCAATGGACTCAACTCTCCAGTAAAAAAGACATGGGCTTACAGAATGGATCCATAAACAAGACCCATCATTTTTCTGTATACAAGAAACACATCTCACTTACAAAGATATACTATACCTCAGAGTAAATGGCTGGGAAAAGGTTTTCAAACAAATGGGCCTAGGAAGCAAGTTGGAGTAGTGATCCTAACATCAAATAAAATAGTCTTTCAACTGAAGTTAATCCAAAAGGATGGGAAAGGACACTACTTACTCATTAACGGAAAAATTCATCAAGATGATATCTCAATACTGAACATTTGTTCACCAAATATGAGGGCACCCACATTGTAAAAGAAACTCTTCTAAAGCTTAAACCATACATCCATTCCCACACATTATTAGTGTGAGTCTTCAACATCCCACTTACAACAGTGGACAGATCATTCAGACAGAAACCAAACAGAGAAATAATGAGACTAACAGAGGTCATGAACCAAATGGACCTAACAGATATCTACAGAACATTTCACTGACACACAAAAGAATACACATTCTTTTCCACTTTGCATGGAACCTTCTCCAAAATTGACCATATACTCAGACACAAAACAAGCCTCAATAGATACAAGAAAATTGAAATAACCCCTTGTATCTTATCAGACCACCATTGATTAAAACTGGAATTCAGCAACAAAGGAAATAACAAAAAGCATACACATTCATGGAAAGTGAACAACTCTATACTCAATGACCACTGGATCAGAGAACAAATAAAGAAGGAAATCAAAGACTTCTTAAAATCCAATGAAAGGAAGGTGCAACATACCCAAACCTATGGTTCACAATGAAAGCAGTGGTATGAGGAAAGTTCATAGCAATAAGTCCCTTCAAAAAGAAAATTGTGACAGCCCATATGAGCAACTTAACAGCAGAACTGGAAGAGCTAGATAAAACAGAAGCAAACACTCCCAAGAGGAGCAGAAGGCAGGAAATTATATAACTTAGGACTGAAATCAACAACTTAGAAACAAAAAGAACAATACAAAGAATCAACAAAACCAAAAGTTGGTTCTTTGAGAAAAATCAACAAAATAGAAAAACACTTACCAAAACTGACAAGAAGGCAGAGGGAAAATACCAAAATAGTGAAATCAGAAATGAAAAGGGAGAAATAACAACAGACATCAAAGAAAATCAGAGAATCTTAAGTCTTACTTAAAAAAAAAAAATGTGCACCACAAAATTTGAAAACCTAATTGACAATTTTCTTCATAGAATCAGCCTACCAAAGCTAAATCAAGATCAGGTTAACAAATTATAAATAGTCCTATAACCTGTAAGGAAATAGAAACTGTCATTAAAAATCTCTCATCCAAAAAAAGCCTATGGCCAGATGGTTTCAGAACAGAATTCTACCTTCAAAGAAGACCTAACATTAGTACTATTCAAACTTTTCCACAATATAGAAACAGAAGGAACACTGCTAACTCATTCTATGAGGCCACAGTCACACTGATCCCTAAACCACACATAGGCCCAAAAAAGAAAGAGAACTTCAGATCAATTTCCCTCATGAACATTGATGCAAAAATATTTAATAAAAATACTGGCAAACTAATCCAAGCATACATCAAAACTATCATACAGCATGATCAAGTAGGCTTCATCCCAGGTATGCAGGGGTGGTTCAACATACAAAAATCCATCAATGTAATTCACGATATAGCTGAAAGAAAAAAAACACATGATCATCACATTAGATGCTAAAAAATCATTTGACAAAATACAACACCCCTTCATACTAAAAGTCCTGGAGAAAGAAGGCATAAAAGGACCATACCTAGAAATAATAAAGGCAATATACAGCAAGCCAGTAGCCAACATCAAGTTAAATGGAGAGAAACTTGACTTCTTCGTTTCCAATGTTTATCCCCTTGATCTCCTTTAGTTGTCTTATTGCTCTAGCAAGAACTTCAAGTACTATATTGAAGAGATATGGTGAAAGTTGACATCCTTATCTTGTCCCTGAGTTTAGAGGAAATTCTTCAAGTTTCTCCAATCAAAAAATGGGGAACGGAGCTAAACATAGAATTCACAAGGGAGGAGTCCCTAATGGTTGAGAGACACTTGAAGAAATGCTCAGCATCCTTAATCATCAGAAAAATGAAACTCAGGAGGACACTGAGATTCTATCTCATACCTGTCAGAATGGCTAAGATCAAAAACTCAAATTACAGCACATGCTGGTGAGGTTGTGGAGAAAGGGCAACACTCCTCCATTGCTAGTGGGAATACAAAATTGTACAACCACTATGGAAATCAGTCTGGCAATATCTTAGAAAATTTGAAATAGCTCTACCTCAAGACCCAGCCATTCCACTTCTGGATATACATCCAAATGATTCCTCACCAAACCACAAGGATGTTTTCTCATCTATGTTCATAGCAGCCTTATTTGTAATAGCTAGAAACTGGAAACAACCCAGATGTCCCTCAACCAATGAATGGATTAAAAAAAAAAAAACTGTGGTACATCTACACAATGGAATACTACTCAGCCATCAGAAACAAAGAAGTCATGCAATTTGCAGCCAAGTGAATGGAACTAGAAAAGCTAATCCTGAGTGAGCTAACCCAAACTCAGAAAGAAACACATGGCATCTATTCACTTATAATCGGAATTTAGCCATATAGTACAGGATAACTATACTATAACCAATGCACCAAAAGGAACAGGAAAATAGACTTTGTTATCTGTTAATGAGACACTTTTACCAAGTGGTACTGCTATCCAGGCCCCCAGTATATGAGGAAGCTCTTAGCCCTCATATGACTGCTGAATTAGAATGGAGGACTGATATGTAGCGACACCCATGAGAGGGGGGTAGAGGGTGGGAGGGTGGATCTGGGAGGGGTGGAAAGAGGGCACTGTGATGGAGATGTAACTTGAAGTAATAAATAAACATTTAAAAAAGTAAAAAACAAAAAACAAAAAAGAAACAAACAGACAGACAGAAAAACAAAAACACCACCATCACCACCACCAACAACACCAAAAAAAGAACTGTAAACATCAAGAAAACAAAACAAAAAAAAAGCTAGTTAGTTAAAACTGGGACATGGACCTAAACAGTGTTCCAAGAGAGGAAATATAAATGTCTATTAAATTTAAATTTAAATGAGAAAGTTTAAAACAATGTTCCACATCTTAAGTCATAAGAAAAATGAAAATTAAAACTACTTTGAGATTTCATCTTCCCCAGTCAGAATTTCAAAGACCAAAGAAACATATCACCACAGATGTTGGTGTGATGTGTGTGGGGGGGGAGAAAATTAATCACTGCTGGTGGGAGTGTAAGCTGGAAGAGCCACTATGTAAATCAGTGTGGAGGTTCCTCACAAAACTAAAAATAGATTTACCATATGATCTAAATCACCTATCCACTGTTGGGCATAAACAAAAGATTTCATATCCTACCACAGAGACACTTGGTCATCCTTGTTCATTGCTGCTCGATGCACAAGAGTCAGGAATTTGAAGCTACCTAGATGTCCATTAACTGATGAATAGATAATGAACATGGAGTAAATACACAGAAAGAAATTTCATTCAGCAGCAAAAAAGTAATTATGAAATGTGAAGAGAAATGGATGAGTTGGAAATAATCATTGTAAGTTAACTCAGGCCCAGAAAGCCAAATGTGGCATATTTGCTTCTACATACAGATGTTAACTTTGACTCTTTAGAGTACATTTGAATCAGAGTGCCCAAAGAATACAGGAAACAAGTAAGGAAGCATGAAGAATTTAACAGGTAGGGAATGGAATATAAGTTATTTGAAGGTGGGAAGAATAACACATGAGTGGGGTGGGGGGAGTCCTGTAGAAGAGCTATGTGGTAAAGGATAACACTAAAAACCTTTAAAAAAAAGCTATATGGAACCAAGCTATTATGGAAGTTTCCTAAAACATATATATATATATATATATATATATATATATATATATAAACATAAAATTAATTAAATTGGTACTACCTCAAATAGGGGCAATGTATTTCCCAAACACCATAGGCTTTTTGATAAAAAGCCCAGTCCCGATTCCAGTTCCAACTTTTTTCAACTTGTTGATTCAGTGGGCTCCCATAATAGATGTCCCCAAACACTACTTCCATTGGCTTATCATCCCACAGATCTTGATAATAAGACCTTATTATTACTGAATACAGCATACACTTGATTCACAGGACTTGGAGAAATCAAGTTGTTACTTACCTAGAAGCTTCATCCCTACTGGATAGCTCTCACAGTGCTGGAAGGTATTAAGTAAGCTACTAGGGCAATAAAGTTTTTAACAATCTTATCTAGCTATGAAATTCACAGGCTACAGTAACAAGTGCTCTGACAAGATATACCAACTGGTTCTATAGTGGCCTGAATGATGCGGTAGTAACCAACAACTTTCTTACTGGACATAAGGACCACTTCACAAGAGAAAACTCATACTTTGGGCTATTAACTGGGTCAAGAACCTATGGCTCAATAGCTCATAAGCCTGAGAGGAGCACCTAACTCTATTGCTCTGTTTCATGAATATAATATTAAACTGTCCTTATAGCCATAGGTCAGTACATTTCTCAACCTTCTTAAGAGACACTTCTTTTTAAGTTGATGATCAATCAGAGAAACTCTACTAGTCAACATGAGAGACCATAGAGGGCTCAGCCCTAAATGGAATATCAATACTGCATTTCCTTGCCCCAAATCTCAGAGATCATCACAGAAGAGGAGAAAGAAATATTGCAAGATCCGGTGGTAACAGATTACTGCAGTAATATGTGTTTTGCTGGTATAACATGGTTGTGCACACATGAAGTCTGTGCACCTGTGACTGCATGGAATTTATACACTCGAAGAGGAACTCTAAAAATGGTGTTGGCAGTATATGGCTGCTTGAGCACAGGGACTTAGATTTCTTCAAGAATGCAGTCATTGATGGGTTACCTGTACTCCTATAAGATGATCTCATGCTCATGCACATTCTGGCACCACTAACTGGGTTTTAAAGTCTTAGGGTGTTTTACAAAAAGGAACATAGCAAGTTGGAAGGGAAAATGGTAAAAAAGGAGATTATCTGCATGGGAGATGATAACAGAGGAGGATTTGAGGAAAACTTTACAGTTATGAATGAAATCTCAAACAAACAACAAAGCCAGTATAAATAAAATCAAAGACAAAATTTACTCAGAAATATTACATCAAAATATTACATGAAAAGATGGTTCTCATGAAGCCATTTCTGTTATTTTATAAAGATAATAATAATTGATAGAATAAATATTTACTGGCAAGAAACATAGAAAACACTAAGATTCAAGAATTCAAGAATGAGAGTGTGGTGGAAATGCTCAAGGTTGGCACTCATTCGTGCTAGGCTCAGAGCCAAGTGTCTCCTTTCTGGGAAGCAATTTTACCTCAGCTATTAAAAATAAATTTTAGCATTATCACATATACTTTGACATATTGTATTCCTTTCTATTATCCTATTTAAGAAAACAAAAATTCTGACAAAGATTAATGATGTGCTATTACTTTTAATATCAAGATATTGAAAAACATTTACACATTTTATAGTAGGAAAGTGATAGAATGGATGTTGACATGTCCATTTGCTTTTTGGGAGTCTAGATTATGAATAGATATAAATCCAGACTCTCTTTCTGTACTTATTTTATAGTATTTCTTCCTTCCTTCAAGAACAAAATGAGGTTTATTATACCCACTTCAGGGCATTTTGTGACGATGATACATTTACACTCTCTTGAACATATATGAAATTGAAATGCCAGGTTAAGAAGCATTATAAATAAATGTTGTTTGAATCAAATTCCATGACATTTTCTATTCACCCACACAGAAGATTTATTCCATTACTCCGTTCCCTCTTTTCTTTCCATCCAGTTCTGAGAGCTTGTTCATATGCTATATATCTCCCTGTATTTGATCTGGATTTGGAGCTAGCATTCTGTAAACTGAGCTCTGTCTGGTCTTACTTGAGAACTGTCACTACAAACAAGGCTAGTTTCCCTCAGTATAGGAATTAGCATGTATGCAAATGGTATTTGTATGATGCTCTTCTCAGGGAAGAATGTAGGTTGCAGGAGTCTTTATGATCAAGCACTGTTTTAGTGGGTTGAGTAAATGGGATGAGTGGTAGGCCTTTTTCACCTGGTTTATGGCAGCTAGATATTGTTGCATATTTTAACAAAAATATTTTGAAAATAAAAGGTATGGCAGACAGAAGTGCTGAATTATCTTATACAGGTTCTCTGTATCCTCAGACAAACAAAAATGCAACCCCACAAACTGAAAAGGTGTAATTCAGACAGATAAAAACAAAGGAATCTAAAGCTATCCTCCTTTAGGTAATATGAAGTATGAATACTGCCAAGTTACTGAGTTTTGAGCTTGCCTTAATTCACCCAATAGTTACACCATCTGTATGTGTTGGTTCATTGAGTAATACCGGTTTATGAAGGAGGGAAAGGTAGGTAGTAGACCAAGGACAAATGACTTCCCCAGACCCATATGCCTAACAGGCATGTATATAAGGATCCAGATTCACACAGCCTCACTTCAAAAATCTGAGCTTTTGACAGGGTACAAATGTCATTAGCAGACTCATTGACTGAAATGTTAATAGCAGTAACTATTAGCCAGCTCTGACCAAAGATTATCTTCTTGAATTATCATATAACAAACTCATATATTCATATATAAATCTAAATATATGCATATATAACATATATATCAATATATGTTTGTTAGAACACTTTTGATGTTAAAGCTTTAATTTACAAACCATTAGACAATATATACTTTAACTGACAATAAAGTAAGGTCAAAAGCATATCTCTCAAGATCATAGACTGTTTGGTGAAAAAATATTTGACAATAAATAAGCATCTTTACCTACACGCTGAGTTGGTGAAAAACACATATTTTGCTCCATAAAATCCTAAAGGTCATTCCTTTAGAAGTTAAAGTTCTTTGTGTTCTTTCCTAATTATGGAATTTTTTATTTTAACAAGTCTTGACCTCGATCTTAGCCACCTAAGCTAGTTCTTAATTCTATTCTCCAAATATGATCCCATGTATACATACATCCTCTGGGTCGTTATTCTCCATGCTATGCTGATATTCCAGGCCATGTGGAATGACATCTTTTTTCTAACTCATGGCATGTGTCTTGCTTCCTGTTCTTGGCTTCTTTTTCCTGGAAGCTTCTTCTACCCAAGATCCTCTCTGCTTCAGAAGTCCACGCACCTTAGTCCTGCCTATCTCTGTCTTTGCCCAATCTCAGGCCTCAGCATTTATTTAATCAAGTAGAGAAAGTAACAGACAGCAAGCAGACCTCTGGGACCAATTAATTAACATTTAGAATGCATAACATCACCCTATCAATTCCCTCCTTTTGTCTAATAAAAAGACTATTTTTTAAGACTCATACAGTAAAAACAGTAAGAAAAATATGAAAAAATAAAGAAAATCATATATAAAAGTTGCACATATAATGTTTAGACTATTTGTATTAGGCAATCTTGAAGAAGAGAAAAATCATCTATCTCTCTTGGTGAGTATAAAGTTCTGAACCTAAATATTGTCTATCATATCCTACATTATATTATTTTAATTATATTTGATAATATCCTTTTTAAATAATAAACAACTCAATTTCTATTGAAATTTTGTATCTGTTAGTCTCAACCTCATCAAAGACATAAGGAGGGATAAAGTTATTATTTGAGTGAGTAGGAAGCATAGGAGAACAGCTTCTAAAATAAAAAAAAATTACAGTTTGCTGCCCAGACAGTCCCAAATATCTCTCGATATTGTTGGAGCATCATCTTCAGCCTTCTGCCCAACCATATCTCAAAGACTAAATTGTGCAGCAGGAAATAAGAAGGATTTTCCTGCTCTGTCTCTGCAGAGTCAGGCCACCAGCTTACCTGCATTTAAATTCTGGTCGATCTTTGGACTGTGTGTAGTCTGTTGAGAAAGCAGAGGCATTTTTTCCCAGTAGGGATTATCTCCTGATGGAAATTTTTGATGCTTATTGTCTCCTTCCAAGTCAAATGGGAACTGTCAGGAGATGAATGTCTTTTACATCAAATAATTCTTAAAATTAAAAAAAAAATTTTAAAATATCATTTTCTGTATGTCTCTGAGGGTTTTAAAGACATCTATTGATTTATTTATAAATTATCTATGTTTGAACAAGCAAACTGTATATTTTTAACCATTTACTATCTGTTGAACTTAGTAAGCCTATTTTTTGATAAAGTAAGATAAATATTTTACATGACCAGGATCTTGACTGGCCAGCCCTCAACCTGTATTACCCAGACTCCTTAACAGATTGCAATAGCAATCCACAGAAGGATTGGAAGTAAATCTGCACTTTTAAATGAGTTGTATAGGCACAATACCTTATATAACAGTTGAAATTTGCATATATGTGTGTCAGAATATAAAATTGTATAACAATGTATCAAAAATTAACCTTATTTTTGCATCAATATACAAAATTTTATATCACTGTGTCCAAAGATAACCTTAACAATAGCTTTAAGTTTCAGAGTAGATGCAATCATCTACCCTTATATCTTATTATTTCTATATTATATACCCATATTCTCCCTCTTTTTTCTTTTCAAGTCTTCTCCCTCTATGTAGGAGAGAAAGAGGAATAGAGAAAAGAAAAAGAGAGAAGTCCCCGAGTCTAACTTCCTATATTTTGCTTAATAAGAGCATTAAAAATTCATAACCAATCTCTCTAAATGAAAAATATAATCCATCAAATGCTCAAAGAATCTTCCATCCCACCTTTTGCTGATTTGGGACTCAAGAAACCTGTTTGGAAGCCCAAATAAAATGAAAAAAACAATGGTTAAGCAAGAAATAGTAACATTTGTTGTCCAGTCTCTATGTGCTCAACAATTTGAATGTCTTGAGCCATTTGTAGTCCGAGGCTGAATTTTGAGTGGGAAAGTTCAGGGCTTTATTGAAGTCCTGTCTGGAACAGTCTGTGAGACTACCCTCTTAGAAAGCCATTCTGAAGTTGTTCTGGTTGCAGATTTTGGAGGAAACAGCTATTGAGGCAGTGGATCATCTGGGCTACTTGTCTTCTTTGGTGTCTGATCCCTTGTTATGAAAATATATAATTTCTCACAAGTAACATATAGTTCTGTAATTACAAAAATGTCTGGGACAGATCAATTAAGGAAGATTTTCTGCTCTTTGAGCAGAAGAGAGACATTTGTATGTCTCCATTCATGCCACATGAAAGGATGGCATACAATAGTATTGCATATATATGCTATATATAATCAATTTTAAATTGAAAATTCAGCATAAGATTGTATTGAATCTGTGTTCTTCTCTACAGTTGACATAAATTTATTAATTGATTGAAACAGATTTATTCTGTGTAGTTCTAGCTATTGTACATTAGTTGGCCTCAAACTCATAAGGGACCTGTCTCTGCCTTTGTCTCTCATGTTTTGGGATCAAAGGCATGCATTTATATATTTTTTTCTTTCCTTTTCTCCTTTCCTTGGAGACTTAAGTTCTATGTGGATATATCTATCCTTATTAAGATAGGGTTTCTCTTTGGAGCTTGGGGTGCTTTATTTGCTCTGTAGAGCTCTGTAGATTAGATTGGAACACACAAGGAACCTGTTTTTTTTTTTTTCCTTGTCTCCTAAGTTTTGGGATCAGGGTCTGAACTTAATTCATTGAAATACCTTTATTAAACAGCAATATTAATTAAACCATTTTGTATTAGTTTGAGTTTTAATTCTCCCATGGGAGCCCCATTCTTAAGGAGTCTGGTTTAGAATACTGTGATATTCTATTTTATGTTATCTTTTCTTAACTTTTGGTGATGGGAGGCATGCAACTTGGATGTTCCTTCCCCAGCCTAATTTAGTGTCTTTACATTGACTATCAAAATCTTTCTCTCTCTATCTCTCTCTTTCTCTCTCTGTCTCTCTTTCTTGTGTGTGTGTGTGTGTGTGTTTAAGGTTTTCTGATACAGGATTTCTGTGTATCACTCCCAGCTGTCCTGGAACTCTGTAGACTAGGCTGGCCTTAAACTCACAGAGGTCCACCTGGCTCTTCCTCCCAAGTGCTGGGTGAGATTAAAGGTGTACACCACCACACCCAGCGACTAACATATCTCTTGTAGGGACAAAATGCCTCTTGAAACAAATTCTCCTGTGGGATCCCCACACCTAAGGAAACTAGCTTTTCACACCTTTCTCTATATACAAAGTTAAGATTATGTGTATTTTTTCATTAGATCAGTAAAGAGATTATTTATTACTAAGCAAAAACTTAACATACAACCTTCAAGGAAAAAAAAATGTGTCATTTTGAATTCTAGACTGTCTTTAGCAAGCAGCCTTATCAGCAGGAGTCTCACCCTGACTTCCTTGTTTAGACTAGGCTGTTCTAGAATTCAGAGATCTGCCTATTTCTGCCTCTGGTGTGATTGGATTAAGGGTGTGTGGCATTACCAACCTGCTCAAATATTTCACTTAATTCCAAGATAATAGTACTATAACCCAGAGAACAACTCTGAACTACAGTGACAATTCTAAATCTGTCCAAAATCCTTAAAAATCACATGTGTCTTAGCAATACCAAACCACAAAAATATTCTTTCCACCTCCCGATATAGGGAAAAATCAAAGACATATAAACAAAACTCAAGCAAAGAAACCAGAACATACCAAAAGCCTTAGTCTAACTGTGCCATCCCATGCTGCAATTAAAGTTTTGTTCATTATTCCCTGGAGTCTAGTTGTGTCTGCATTTTATTGGAGGGCCTATTCCAGATAGCCCTAACAAGCATCTAGTCATCAGGGAGCTGTGAGCTCCAGGGGCAATCAATTTTGTCTGCTCTATCGGGAAGGGTCTCCCTCCTTCCTCCATTGTCATTGTTGATAATTTAGCAATCTATCTATAAGTTCTCTCCTTTACTAAAACCTAGTATGGTCTTTCTCAAAAACAATACACAAAACCACATTTGTCAGTTTAAAAATCTTTTGTATGCCAATAGAAACAAACTCAAGTGGAATCCAAGCATATTGAGACATTATGAATTCCTCCATTTTTAATCTAGATGGTTAATTTCATTCCCCAGCTCATCTAGAAGGCTGCTGGTTTTTCAGTACATAGGGAGAGCCAGGGACTTAGCTCTCCACCTTTCTTGCAAGGCAGTAGCTTTTGTTAAGGGAGCCACACATTTGAAATGAATTTGGGTTTGATTCTCCGCTCTTTGGCTAGGAAACTGCCTTTCAGCAGAGCCTTCTCAGGCTGTAAGCATGAATTCTAATTGCCATAGTTGAGCACCATTTGTAGAAAAAGGCTAATTACATTACTTTTCTGTATTTATATTAATATTGTGTGTCATTTGTAGAAAAATGGTTAATTAAATTATTTAGCAGCATTTAGATTATGGTTAATTAGTTGGCTGTGTTAATCCTTAACATGCCATTAAAAATGAGCACACAGAGACACCTAATGGATTTTGAACAATCCTAGACCTGGACTGTACACTATTAGCCCATCTAAGCTAGCTCTTAATTCTGTTCCCCAAATATGACCCAATATATACATAAGTCCCCTGGGTCATTATTCTCCATGTTATGTTGATGTTCCAGGCCACATGGAATGACATTCTTTTTTCTAACTCACGGCATATGTCCTCCTTCCTGCTCTTGGCTTTGTTTTCCTCCTAATTATGGAATTTAAGAGTTAACTGTCATGTTAAATATAAGATTTTATAAGAAATAAAATTTGCCTTCATTCTTAACTCACACTCCAAAATCACAAATGAGATTCTCTCAGAAATAGAATTACTGTTACTATACTAGTAATGTAGCTCAATTTGTAGATTGGCTACCTGGAATGCATTACCATAAGTTCAACTCCTCGAACCAGTACTTCATAAACTAGGCAGGAGGTTCAGAATTTCAAGGTCATCCTTCACAGTACTATGGGTTCCAGGGTACAAAAGACTAAATAAAACACTGCTTTAAAATATAAATATCTAGGAGCAGAAACAGTTTAGCTGTTAAGAGCACTTTCTGGTATTTGTTTGTTTTTCAGAGAACCTCGGCTTGGATACCAGTATGTACAAGATGGATGGAAATTATCTTTAATTACTGTTCTAAGGGATCAAACACCTCTTATGGCTTCACTTGGCAGAAGACATACATGTGATGCACATACATACATGCAGATAAAACATATAAAACAAAATACACATGAGTCAAAAATAAATAGATAAAAATAACTATTCTCCTAAGAATTACATGGACATACTGTCTCATACAGTAGTCTGATAGTCTGATAAATTGGTTTCTTTATCTCTTGTGACAATAGACATTAATTTAGTAGCTTAAAACTGTAGCTTTTTATTCTATTATAGTACTTGAGGTCAAAGCATGAAATTAGTTAAACTTTACCAACACTAAGGTGGTTTGTATTTTAGTTGCTAGGGAACTGACTATTGTTTTCATGATTCTCTCATCATCCAGAAAAGAATCATTCCTTGTCCAAGGTCCTTTTTTCCACTTTCAATGTCAACAGGGTATCATCTTCCTGCTTCAAAATCCACATTGCCTTCTTCTGTCTCAGTTTTGTATTCAGGACCCATCAGAAATAATCAAGGATGGTCTTAATTCACGAGACTCTTAATTTAATCATATCTGAAAGTCTATAGTGCTACATAAATTCTAAGTCACAGGGATTAGGCCTGAGTTATCTTTGGAAACAATTATTCCATCTAGCACATTTCAGAAACATGATTACTTTCAGCAATTGCAAACCATGAAATTGTTACTCAGAAGACAATGAGTATACAATATTTGCAGATGCAATGGGAGATTCATTGCTTGGTTTATCTTTAGGATTCATAACGAAGTAGGAGCCGAGATTACTAAGCACAAATTCAGGGAACATAAGCCAAAATTGTATCCTCAAAATTATCCATTTACATTTAAATATTTACTTTGTAGAAAATTGAATTCTCTCTGTGTTAGTCACCTTTGTGTTGCTGCTACAAAATACCTGAGATGAGCAACTCAAAAGAAAAAAATGTATATTTTGGCTCATGGTTTCAAAAGATTAAAGCTATAGTAATCTGACTCACTGATTTTAGGATTATTAGAAGAAAGAATGTTGCATCAGGTTGTATATGATGATTCAGTGGTGTTCATTTTATTGGAATAAAGAAGGAAAGCCAGAAAAAAAAATCCCTTCAAACCCATTGAACTAACTAATCCATCCATGAAATCAAAACCTTTATGGTTTAGTAATTTCCAAAACATCTCATCATTAAACTACTTCACTGGGGAATTACAAAATTTGTCTGTGGAAATGTTAAGTATCAAATCCTAAAACTTAGATGCTACTTTCAGAACAAAGACTGTTTTAGCAGCTCTGGAAATCAGCCCAGCTCTTCATCAAAAGGTGAAACAAAAAGTTATAATGTGACCCAGTGATTTTATTCCTAGATATTTGCTCAAAAGAAACAAGCCTGTGCCCACACCAAAATATATACACAAATATCTATAGCACCATCTGATAGATAGTAGGGAAAAGTTAAGTACCTGAAGATCAATCACACAATGAAAGAGTAAATAGTGCATGAGTCCATATATAAGCATTTGTGTGCATCAAAATGATATGAACTCCTGTTAAATGTTACAAAAGAATAAGCCTTGAAAGTTAGTGACACAATGAACTGCAAAGGTTCATAGCATAGAATCCATTTCTAGTAAATGTCTAGAGCACCCAATCCATATGGAATAAGATTAATCAGTGTTTGCTTGGGACTAAGAAGGAACAAATTGGAGAGGAATATGGATGGAGAATGCTGATGGCTACATGGCTTCTATCAGGGGAGATCATTATAGGGACAATCATGCAACTTGGTAAATATACCAGTTTAACTATACATCTATCAATGAGATAAGTTATAATTAGTAAATTAATTTTTCTTCATAAATGCTCTCTTACAAAATATTTACATTTACATACATTTACATTAAATCTATAGGGTCATTTATAGTGACCAATGTCTCTCCCTAGGTTACATAAGGTGATATAAATCTTTGGGTGCTAGGGCTGTATGTTTCCTTTCTTGACACAGTAATTTTTCAGACTAGCAGCCTCTAGGATCCTCAAATTGGTTTATGTGTGCTTTAAAATGAAGGCTCTCCCAGATCCTGATACTTGACAACACCCTGTATTACAGCTACTATTTTGTTACTTGCTTTAACTTACTACAATGTGTTTTGTTCAGATTGGATCAATCATGATATCTTGAAGGGTATTTCCCCAGTAAACAAAAATACACATTTGTTTACAGTGGTATTTATTTATATGTTGTTTATTTGTTTTCCAAGAAGGTAAATTCTACATGGTAGGAGATGGTTTCATAATAAACTGGTCCAACTTAGCCATGCACAACTTTCATTCTTTTAGTTTTCATTTTTGTATGTGCTGATTACAGCAGTTGTCAAAATGCTTCAGGTAGCATGCTCCTGTCTTACAGCCTCTGGTCATCTTCACAGATTCCCTGCTAGATCAGAATTGAGAATTGTTTGGTGCCAATGTTGTTCCATGCCAATTACTGATAAATCTCTTGTCATTAGTAGGTATAAAATAGTTCACACAAACAATTCAGTACATCAAAACATTAGGACCCTATCTTTTTGAGCTCTCCAAGTATATTTTATGCAAAGAACAGACAAAATAATGTCCTCTTGTATACGTGGTCATCTTCCAGCAATTAGCTACCACCCTACTAGGGGCCAAGTATAAGATAAAAGGATACTAGATTCATTAGATTTTGGATTTATTTGCATAAAGACAGAGACAATCTCCAAAACATTTCAACCAGTGGATGTTTTTTGACAGTCATTAAATTCTCTACTGATAGTTCAAATGTTCAATTTATCATAGTTGCCATTTGTAGAAAAAAATGGCTAATTAAATGATTTAACCAGTATTTATATTATCTTTAATTGGTCGGTGGTGATAATCCTTAAAGAACCATTATAAATGAACACACACAAACACCACATGGATTTGAACAAGCCTTGTCCTGGGTTATGCAATCCTAGCCCATCTAAGCAAACTCATAATTCTATTACTCAAATATAACCCCATATATACATATGTCCCTTTGGACTGCTATTCTACATGCTAAGCAGATATTCCAGACTATGTGGAATGATTTTCTTTAATCTATCCCATGGTGTGTTTTTCTCCTTCTTCCTGCTTCTGGCTTCTCCCTGGAGCTTCTTCTTCCCAAGATGCTTTCTGTCTCTCAAGCCTGCACACCTTATTCCCACCTATCTCTGTCTTTGCCCAATCTCCATGCCTCAGCATTTATTTAACAATTCAGAGATAATGTAAGTAACAGACAGCAAGCAGGACCAATTAACATTTAGAATGCTTAATACCACCCCATCAGCCATTTATAAATAATTTTCATTGATATAAATCCGTTTTTGACTTCCAGAATACCAATTAATAATGATCTCACTGATCAAACAACCTGTTTGTAATAATCACTAGTAAATGGGCCTTATGAGCACATAGACTGACATTCTATGGTACATTCTTCATCATGTCCACTAAACTTTCTTAGCCATTATGTATTAAACTAATCTTAAACTAAACTCAACCTTTCTAAGCTGCCATATTTAAAGAAGGGCAAACATCCTATCCCTGATGCTTAGTAGCACATTCTCAGCCTCTGGAACTATAAACAATGTAGATATAATGCTGGTATTTCTAGTATGATTTCTTGACACTATTTGACTTACAACATTGTCTAGACATTTAAAAATTAGTTGCTAAAACCCTACTATAAGTGAATAGATACCATGTGCATCCTTCTGAGTCTGGGTTAGCTCACTCAGGATGAGCTTCTCTAGTTCCATCCATTTGGTTGCAAATTGCATAATTTCATTGTTTCTGATAGCTGAGTAATATTCCATTGTATAGATGTACCACATAGTACAGGATATCTGTACTACAACCAACACACCAAAGGGAACATGGACATAGACTTTTTTTTTCTTTTTTCCTTTCTTTTTTTTTGTTGTTGTTGTTTGTTTTTATGGGTTTGTGTGTTTGGTGGTCTGTTTTTTAGTTTTCCCTTCCTAGCAAGGAGACACCTTTCACACTGGTGGTACTGCCTTGCAGGCCCCCAGTGTATGAAGAGGCTCTTGGCCCTCATATGACTCCTGAACTGTGGTGAGGGACTGATATGTAGGGACACTCCACCCAGAGGAACAAGAGGGAAGGATTAGGGGGTAGAGGATGGGAGGGCGCGGCTGCGAAGGGGGGAAAGAGGAAAATATGATGGAGATGTAATGGGAAGCAACAAATAAATAAATTGATTAATTTTTAAAAAGCAGGTAACAGGTTTAAAACACTGTAAATAAATTAAAGGTTAGAGCCATTCAACCTGGTTTTATAAACCTCCAAGAGTCGAAAAAACTTAGAGCTAAGGTAAAATATATGAAATGCGTGGTGTTAGCCCATGCCTTTAATTTCAGCAGAGATGGGAGGAGCACTATAGAGTTAGTTGTCCTATAAATTCTGGAGTTACACGGAACAGGGTGGTGATGGTGCACATTCTTAATCCCATCATTCAAGAAGAGTACACCCTTAATCCCAACACACTAGAGACAGAAACAGGCAGATCTCAGAGTTCAAGGTCAACCTGATACAAAACAAACTCTAAATAGAGAAAAACTTCGATCCAGGAGTGGTGGAACACATCTTTAATCCCTTCAGATGGGAACCAAAGGTCTTTGATCCCAATATTTGGAATGCAGAGACAGACACATAGGATTTGGAAGGACTTAAGTTTATAAGCTACTTACAAAGGGCCTACTCAATACAAACAAATTGTCCTTTGAGATCTCAAAATATATACACTAAAGATATACACTAAAGGTTTGTTTAGCTCCAAAATAACAAAATAATTTCTTCTTTAATCCAGATTAAAAGATAATACTTTATATATTGTCAAAAAATTTGCTTCAGGAGAAATATTACCTGACCCCCACCCCCCCCAAAAAAGGTAATTGTCCCAGAGTTAGGATTAGGGCAGGGCTCTGTTCTTATCTTTCCAGGAGATTTAAAGCATCCATTCAAGGAATCCAGGGAAAACTGGACAACGGAAACCTCAACAGAAAACAGATCAGACACCAAAGAAGACGAGTGGTCCAGATGATCCAGCCTTGCAGACTTCCTCAAAAGCTGTTTCCATCAAAAGTCTACAACCACAACTCAAAATCACTAAGATCGTTCATCTCCACAGACTGCCCCAGCCAGAACTTCAGTAAAGCCCTGAAGATCAGCTTCTGTCTACAAACTTCTTAGGATATCTAAACAGCTGAGCACAAAAGGACTGAACATAAAAGGATTGTATTAACATTTTTAACCATTTTTCCATTCTGGTTTGGGCCCCAAACAAGTTTACTATGACCCAAATCAGCAGGAAGTCATTTAAAGAGAGTGATGTCCCATGCCCAGAGGGTGGGGAGGGTGTTTCTCCCCCCCCCCTTTTTGCTTATTTGATGGATAACAGAAAATTTTGTTATTTAGGGGAAGAGACTACAAGCTGTTAAATGGTCATGTTTAATGGGTTTTGGAGGTTAGACCCAGGGACTTCCTTCTTTTTCTTTTCCTATGTAGGAGTGCACAGACTTGAGAAAAATGGGACATAGACATAGTATGGGAAGGACCAAGAAGAAGGGACAGATTATTGAATACGCCCTTATACCTTTGTATATTGATATAAAATTAGTATTATATTTGACTAAAGTGGTATTGATCATCGTATATTGTGCAAAATTATGATTGTATTAAACTACATCACTATTGATCTTTGTATATTGATACAAAATTAAGATTATATTTGGCCACAATCGTATTGACCCTTGTATATTGATGCAATATTAAGATTGTATTGGGCTACATAGGCACTGATATTATATATTGATACAATATTAAGAGTACATTTGGCCACATTGGTATTGATCTTTGTATATTGATACAAAATTAAAGATAATGCTTCTTAAAGGTATTGTACCTAGTAATGCTTAAAAATGAAATGTGAAGCTCTGGCCTCTTGATACCAACTGTCTTAAACCGTTTAGGATATTTAAGAAATACAAACTCAGCCGGGCATGGTGGCGCACGCCTTTAATCCCAGCACTCGGGAGGCAGAGGCAGGCGGATCTCTGTGAGTTCGAGGCCAGCCTGGTCTACAGAGTGAGTCCAGGACAGCTAAAGGATATACAGAGAAACCCTGTCTCGAAAAACCAAAAAAAAAAGAAATACAAACTCCTAGTCATGCAAGCGTGTCACTTTGTTAGCTACTATGACAGTCTATCACAGATATTCTCTAAGTTACTCATAAATCAAGTTGTTAAGAGACAAGCGACATTTGCTTATCTAAATACAAGAGATAGATAGGGCATCTTCAAAAACCCCAAGCGATCTGCAGAATATGGCATTCAAAGATGTTTTCTTAAATAAGATTTTTTGATATTGAGACATATCAGCTCCTGACAGCACCCCCTATTCTACTGCAAGCAGAAGATGAGCATCGAAGAACCTCCAGTGTGAGATGGTTGAATTAGTGGCAAGTCTATCTCTTGGCATGAAAAACCCCTTGCTTCAACTGTAGACAGACTGCTGTCCAAAAAGGACAAAACTTGGAAGCAGGTAAGTCGACAGCCTAGCTCTGCCAAGACAGGGTAGGTGAGTCCTTCATAATTCCTTCTCTACAATCAATGTCTGTCAGAGAAACGGGACCAAAAGTTTGAAGATTGATGCTGTAACATATGGAGAGAAAAGGGGAACTGTCCAGGCAGCCACTGATATGTCATTTCTTAATTTTGGAAGATGCAGGCCCTGCACTTCCTACATAATCAGATATATTTATCCCTCTCAGGTCTTTGAGGTGGTTGAAGAATAGATAGCTAGAGTCTCATAGTTAAATTTTGAGTTGTTTAGGAATAGAGGGTGTTCTGGATCTAAGAAGATGTTTTTAAAATTGTGATGCAAGTTTGTATGAAAGCTGAGTCAGATATAGAACTTTAAACTCATGGAGATGGTTAGATAGTAGAATGTTAAAGTCAGGGGCCAAATACATATGGACTGGACATTGGGAATGTATGCTAAGCCATTTAACTCTCATAGTTGTGGCCTCTTTATTTCTGTTATTTTTTATAGTATTTACTGTTATAAGCGAAGGAACCATTTGTTGGACTGAAAGGGGGAGTTGTTGGGGGGAAGAGGGTGGAAGGTTGGGACAGGAGGGGGGAGGAGGGAAGGGATTGTGACTGAGATATATCTTGAAGAAATTAAAAAATAATGTATAAAAAATTAGTTGCATATTACAATCTTCATAGTGTGACTATTGTATGTCTGCGTTTCTGCAAATCCCCTATTTTTTTAATTTCTATTATGACATCACTGGATGGTTCCCCCAGATCCAGGATTTTATGGAATCTGATGTCAGTGTTTGTCATTGCTTCAGTATTAGAGAATAAGGAAGTAAAGAGCAGATTTAATCCCAAAACATGGCATATTTTCCAGAAAGAATAAGATAAATACCTCAAATGTGTATCTATAATTCCTATAAAACTACCCCCGAGGCTATGGTAGGTCCAGATCCCTCTCCAGTATTTACCAGGCTGTGATCTGGCACTGTGTGCTTTTTCCAAGTACCAGGCAAAATTATAATGGATAGTAGAGCCTCTCTTTTGTGCATCACATTTTTGGCCAGAAAAGTCATCTAGTTGTGTCATGCCCTGAGCCCACAACTAACCAAGACCAGCAGAACACTTAGGTATAATAATTCACATATTACGCTGGACTGTCCATTGCTAAAGTAGACTCATGGACCAAAATTGCCACAACAAGCCTTCTATGCTGGAATACAAGTCCAGTCTGTTTTGGTTCATGGCCATTGAGTTTTTCTAGAGTCTGTATATACATACAGGCCTGGGATACCGGGATGGAGGTCACTAGAAATCATCAAATATTATAATTTATCTACTCAACACCAAGTTTTCAGTCAAAGTAAACCATATTATCCTGTTTTATGACCATAAAATAGAATTCTATGACATATTATCTTGTCTGAATTTGAAGTAGATCCACATACAGTCCGCATGGCTGCAACTATTTCCCCATTCTCAAGTGCCTTACCCTGTCCCTATAAAAGATTAAAATTATCTTTTTCCCTTTGAAAAACCTTCAATTTCCCACAAGAGAGAGGCTGTCTCTTACTATATATGCTAGTAAAGACAATTCCAGTCACACCCTTGTCTCTTTCTGTCTCCTGTCTCTTTACTATGTCTCAGAAATCTAAGAGGTCTCTTACCCCATATGGATAGCTCTAATAGAGATAGTCTGGTGGTTGAAAAGCTACTGAACTTGTTTCATCTTCTTTTTTGTATTCCTTTAGCTGTGATGGCAAAATATTTTTAAAGAAGTGTCAAGCAGTAGAATTTCAACTTAAAATAGATTTTATCTTCTGGAAAAGTTAATAATGCATATAATACTTTTATTCTATATTTTGAATATATTATCTTCTTCCCAAGGTTTTCAAAAAATTATTGTCTCATTATCTGAATTCTGGAGAAATTGTATCATTATATAGTTCAGAATTAACAATTTTACTAAGTGCCCCAAGGTATGTAAATACTGTGCAGTCTCTCTTTAACATAGTATACCGAAGTGTAATTAGCCAAAATCAAAGCATTTATCCTAATGGAAGCATTGAGTTCACACCTAAGGAATCTCATGTGAGTATAAATTCTGGTAGCTGATTTAGTCATTACTATGTACAAATCTCTTTTCTCTTCCTCTACTCTTAAGTCCAAGAAATAAGCTACTGATTATTCATTTTTCATATCTTGTTTAGAGTGTAGAGCTATAGTGTATGTCAGCTTCATGTTACTACAACAAAGTAACAGAGAAAGGGTTACTGACCAAATCCAATATGTTCAGGTAGCACAATTGTTTTGAGTTTTTGTTAGAATGGCATATCAAGGCAGAAATGCTCTCTCACAACTTGAGAGAGGAGGCAGAGGAAGAGACCATCTTGAATAACCTCAAGACTGCCCGGTAGGTTCAACTTCCTAAAGGTCTAGAATACCTTCCATATTATACCATTGTGAAGACTCAGTCTTTGTGTTTGGACTTTAGGAGAAAAATACCAATACCAAACCACTATCCTGGGATACAGTTTGGCCTGAAGAATATGAAATAATATATAGGAAGCTTGATTTTTTTGAATGAATAGGATGACCTTTTGAAGGAAAAAGGCTTTTGTCTTTGACCAACTTCACTTTTTTTTACCTACTGCTCTTTATATCATTAACATGATAATCAGAAAGACAGGAGAGGAAAGGGAAGTACATACAGCAAAGTAGATGGGACACTACAGGGAATCTGGAAACTTAGTCTGATGGTGGCATCTTTAAGAAAGTTGAGTAACCATGTCCCCCAACCTTCAGATTTTTGGTTGAAAATAACCCTGTTATTTTCTCTTGATAAATAAAAGAAATAAAAATGTGAACAGAAAAAAATTAAAGCAGTTACAATGCTAGAAAAAAAACATAGTTATATTCTTTCTGTGAAGGATCAAAAGCAAGCTAAAAAGTTACTATCGTTTTACTTTTAGACACTCAAATAACCAGGATTGTTCTGTGAGAAAATGAGGGTTGTGCAAGCTTGTCATCACCTACATATATGTGATTTCTTCTTTAAGAAATTTCTCCTTTAAGAAACTAAGCAGGAACTCAAGTGTGTCAAGTGTCCTAACAATGGCTTACACAGAACTTTTCACTTTTAAAATACAAAATATCAATATGTGATATTTTCATTCAAAACATATGATAGCAATATCATTTTTAGTGTTTTCTTTTTTTAAAAAAGAGGTTAAAATAAGGGGTATGAATAAAAATATATGAAAGATACAAGTTTACATTTGTGGTTACTATTTTACTAATTGCAACAGTAAATGTCACTGTTTAGCTACTACTACTTTCAAATTGTAATTTCCAGAGCAAACTGAGAGGTTTGTTGTTCCTTGGTAGGAAGGAGTTGGATCTGGAGCCAAAACAAGCAAACAAACAAACAAAATAAAAAAAATCTACTCTAGAGAAAACATTGCCAGATTGTTTCATTTGCAGTTTGATCCAGTTTGTTCTTAATAGAAAATAGCATAGAGATAGAACAGTTTGTGTACGAACCAGGAGTTATGGGAACAGTGAAGAGAAAGAAAGTGAGATTACATTTGTTGGTTTTTCTTTTGTATGTTTTGCTGAGAAAGAAAAAGACTATTTGGATTATAAATTTAAACTCTCTCACAGATGTTCTCCATAGTATCACACATCTTAATACACCCATGGTACAGGACAAAGAATATTTTAGAAAATGAAGCTAGAGTTTAAGATCACTAAAGTTCCTTGCATGAATGAATGGGCCCCAGGAAGCATTTGAGGATATATCATCTTAAACTTTCTGCTCAGTAATGATGGCCAGTCAAACTGGGAATCATTTAAGTGGAGAGACACAACAAGCCTGAGATGAAATGAGATGGAGTCACCCAGAGTAGACTTACTGAAAGTAAGCAGCTTAGAAATTTTACAGGTCAATGATTTCATATTTAATTCTCAGTAGTATTGGCATATTTCAAACAAACTCAGAACTCGTCAATTTTTCAGCAAGTCCTCAATCAGTCTACCTGCTTGCCTGATCTGTCTGTCTACCTGTAATGTTTTTGTCTATCCATTAAATACCTGTGAAATATTATATACTTGCGTGGTTAGCTTTATGATTCCATAGATTAATTCTAGCTCTACAGACTTCAGATATGTTTTAAAAATATTTTTTCCAATCACTATTTAGCACACATTTCCATTTTCTGATGCAATAAAACATGTCTATCTTATAATAAATTTTCTTGTCCAGAACTGAATCTCATGAGTTGGTCAGCTGTCATAGGGAATAGTAGGAGAAACCATGTTTACAAAAGAAGAGCTAGCAATGACAGAACAGCGTGGTAAGACTGACCTTCACAATATATAACTCAATCCAAACTAAGCATATCCTAAAACTAACTACTCCTTTGTTGGAACTCACAATGCCAATACAGACCAATATTCTAGCTAAAGTGTAATAAAAGCATTGTTGGGTTAAAAATAGTCATTTTAATGATTGAAATTAAATATTAATTTTGTTTAATAAAAATTTAATTAAACAGATATATACTCAGACTGATCTGAGGAATCACAGAGGACTGTTGTCTTTCTTTCTTTTGCCAGATAAAGTGCTATGGAAGCATATAGTTTACATTTTTGATTTTTGTTTTTTTATGATATATATTAATTACAATAAAATATAGTAATAATATTATCTAGATAATTGCATTGTTTGTTAATTTTAGAAGTTTCCCTTTGATTTTCTCACAGCTCATCTTTCTAATATATAGGTAATAAAGAAAAACAAAAATAATTCATATAAACAAGAAATCCATAAGTCCTATAAATGAGCAGAAACTGATCAATGTATGGACAGTTACTACCTATCCATACATGCTCATGTATTTAAGATATATAGGAGTACATCAGTATGACAAGTCACTCTGAATTCTCAAACAGATTATTCTCCTTTATAAACACACAGAGTACATAACATACTTGAAACATTTAGAGCTCAAAAAACATTTAGAAGCCAAGAAAATACACCAAGAATGAAGGAGATTAAGAGACTAAGTTTGGTCACAATGTTCTAGAATATTATGATTATTAATTTCAGTAGTCTGACCATTAATCATTTAGTATCTATGGTTACACTGAACATTACTTACATTTGTTATGAAAGAGATAACATAAAAAATGTTAATGTTATCAACATGAGTCAGGGAGATTGTGGAATAATGGTAAAAGTCACTTGTGCAGAGCGTGACAACCTTAGACCCCACACATGGTAGGAGGAAAATGACTCTCACAAGTTACTCTCAGGCATGCATACAGAGCTTTACAAACACACACACACACACACACACACACACACACACACACACACACACAAACATTTTACATAAAAATTGAAATAAAGAATAAACTGTCAATCTACCAGTGAATACATTTTGTCATTCCTTGAAATTCAGTTTAGGTTTTTCAAAATTACACAAAGTCTTGTATTCACTGCATGAGATTTAGAGTATGTTTTAGTCCATATTTCACTTAATCAATAACTATTGATAGGCTATTTTAGTTCAAGAGGAGTAAGTGATTAACTCTGCTGTAATTAAGAAACAAAACAGTAAAAATGATGCACTCAATTCAAATGCTGATTTTATATGTGTAAATGCGTAACATATAAACAGAAGGTATAGTTCCTGAATAGAACAATATAGCAGGCACTAAGAACAACAATTAATAAATTGGACCTCATGAAACTGAAAACTTTTTGTAAGGCAAAGGACAGCATTAAAAGTACAAAAAGGTAGCCTACAGAATTGAAAAAGTTCTTCACCACCCCTGCATCTGACAAAGGGCTAATTACAAAACTATATAAAGAACTCAAGAAACTAGACATCAACAAACCAACTAATCCAACTTAAAAAATGGGATACTAATATAAACAGAATTCTCAACAAAGGAAGAACCAAGAAGCACTTAGAGAAATATTCAACATTCTTAGTCATTAGGAAAATGCAAATCAAAATGACTCTGAGATTCCATCTTATACCTGTTAGGATGCCTAAGATCAACAACATAAGTGACAGTTGATCCTGGAAAGGATGTGGAACAAGAGGAACACTCCCTTACTCCTGGAGCAAATGTGAACTTGTATAGTCCTTATGAAAATCAATATGGCAGCTTCTCAGAAAATTGTGATTTGATCTACCTCTGATCATAGCTATACCACCCCTGAATGTATACCAAAAGAATGCTTCATTCTACCAAATGCACACTTGCTCATCTATATTCATAGCAGTTTTATTCATAATATCAAAAAACTGGAAGCAACTTAGATGTTCCTCAACTGAAGAATAGATAAAGAAAATATGGTCCATTTATACAATGGAGTATACTCAGCTGCTAAAAACAAGGACATCATGAAATTTGTAGGCAAATGGATGGAACTAGAAAAAAAATCATTCTGAGTGAGGTAACCCAGATCCAGAAAGACAAACATATATACTTATTTATAAGTGGACAAAGGCTGTAAATTAAAGGATAACCATGCTACAAACCACAGACCTGGAGAAGTTAAGGAACAAGGAGGTCTCAAGGGGGAGGGGGTATATGAATCACTCTGTGAAGGAAATCATGGGTGGACTAGGACAAGGGTGTCTGGGTGAGGGGGAGGGTACAGGAACAGGAGGGATCAGGTGGGGGAGAGGATGTAGGGTAGAGTACTGGGAGCAACATCTGGAATTGGGGCCTCTCTGGGATGAGCTAGAAACCTAGTACAATGGAAACTCCAAAGAATTTATGAGGGTGACACTAGCTAAGACCCCTAGCAATAGGGGATGCACAGCCTGACCTGGTCATCTCCTGTAACTGGATATGTCTTCTGGTGGAGGGATTGGGACACCAACTCGGCCACAAAACCTTTGGCATACAATTTGTCCGCCTACAAGATGTGCTGGGGTAAGGGTAGCACAGAAATTGTAGGAGTGGCCAACAAATGAGTGGTCGAGCTTGAGACCCATACCATAAGAACGAACCTACCCCTGACACTGCCTTGAGAGCCAGGACTCAGAAGCTGGATAACCCAGAGTCCTAGGAGAGAAAATGATTCCTAATAATATTCTGCTATACTCATAGATTGGTGCCTAGCCCAACTGTCATCAGAAAGGCCTCATCTGGCCACTGATGGAAACAGATATAGAGACCAACTGCTAAACATTAGACAGAACTCTGAGAATCTTGAGGAACAGGGGAAAAAGGATTGGAGGAGACAGAGAGATCAAGGACGCTACAAAAAAACCCCACAGAATCAACAAATCTGGGCACACAGGGGTTCATAGAGACTGAACCAACAACCAGGGATCCTACATGGGACTGACCTAGGCCCTCTGCATATATGTAACAGTTTTGTAGCTTGGTCTTCTTGTGGGACTCCTAACATCAGGGAGACGGGTTGTGTCCGAGTCCTGCCTGCTTTAGGACCCCTTTATTCCTACTGGTTTGCCTCATCCAGCCTCAATATTAGGGGAGGTGCATAGTTTACTGCAACTTGATATGCCATGGTTGCTGCTCTCAGTGAAACACCTGCCCTTTCCAGAAGGTAACCCTGGATGGGTAGGGCAGAGGGGTTGTTGGGGGTAGGGACTAGTAGGAGAGGGAGGAGGGTAAACTGCAGTCAGGATGTAAAAAAGAAGGAAAAATACATATAAAGCATTTTGATCCTATGCAGCAAAGGCATACTAGCTATGCACATGAGTTTTATATATGCATTATCAGAACAGTGAAAATAGAAAAATTATTTAAATTTCTTATCTGTTAGTGGAATAGAGTTTAAATTACTACAAAAAAATCTCTGAAAACAAACTCAGTTTTCACAGTAATAAAGTTACCTTGTGTTAATGCACACTTTATTTAGGTCAAAATATATTATTATTTTTTTCTCTCAAGCTAACAATGAATTTTGACGGTTTTAACCTGTAGATTGCTTTGCATGAATAGAAATATTTTTCTGTATGCTTCCATTCAAAATAGTACAGTATAAGTCCTATTAGAAACATAGATAAATCATTTTGGAATTAGGCATACAGAAAACATATATATATCAGGGGTAGAGTATAACTAAGGGAACCTGAAGGAAATAGGTCTAAAAGTCAAATTCAGCCAAGGATTGCTTATTAAAGAAACTAATTAAAAAAGATGAGAAGGTCACAATTTTCATTCAAAGAATTCCTTAAGGAAAAACTGGTGCAGGAAGCAACTGCTTTCCTTTCCACTTATCAGCAACTGGGAATTGTTTTTGTTCCAAACCTGCTAGATGCCAGAGAACAGAATAGCTTTCTAAAGTAGTCAATATGGAGTCTTTCTCCAGAAGATCAAATACCATGAATCCAAAGGGACACATTCTACAAAACTCATCCTTTGGCTTTTTAGCACACACTCCTATGTCTTTAGCCCAGGTAACAGGTGTAATGCTTACAAATACCCAGAAATTCCCACAGCATGTCAGTTCAGTCTTATGTATTTCTGAATTCTAAAAAGTCAATTGTAACCATTGTTCTTACAATGAAGTAAAAAAGATTAGCTATTGTATAATATGGCTGATAAGTCTCTATTTCTGTAGTTCATTGCAAGCCCTAGGCTGAGAAAACAATTCCTTTAATTTACAACACGTTTACTTTATATAATTCCTCTGTCTGCAGTGACCAACCCCCTTACTGGAGACTTGGAAGCCTTGCTTTCCCACAGTTCCATTGATTTGCACTAGGAAGCTCCCAGCGAGTTTGCTTGTTTCTTGTAACAGGTTCATTGTTCAGTTGACTTTCCTAGTAGAGAATAATCCCAGTAAATTCCTTTTCTGTTGATTTAGAACGTTAAGGGGCCCAAAAGAAGTACTAGACTCAGCCTCCAAATGCTTGGAATTAATACTGTTTTTAATTTGAAAGAAAATATTCTTGCTTTGGTACATGGTATTTCTGTCTATTTCTAAATCTAGGATGGGAAGTTCCCCTTTATTATTTCTGAAGAAGGAAAATTTCTCAAAGGGAGTGTACCTTCACAGTTAATTTTCAGTTCCTGTGGCTGAGTGTGCTAAGAGGAGACATGTGGATAATCATGTCTTTTAGTTTCCCAACAATCGAGGTTCTCCTTATATGAGCAGACAATCCTGAAATCCTGAAATCCTGAAATCCTTAAATCCTATTAGTCTACCTCTGTTTCCAGAAATGCCACACATTCTCAAAAGAGGCAATATCGCCCCCGAGTGGGAAAAATTGGGGTTGGGGTATATAAGTTTCAATGTTTTTTTCTTTTTCTTTATTTTTATGTTTTTTATTACATTTATTTATGTCTCCAAGTTACATCTCAATCATAGTCACCTCCCTTCCCCCCCTCCCAGTCTCAACCTCCTACCCTCTTCCCCCTAATCCTCCCATCTGCTTTTTTTTTAAGGTGTATCTTATTCCCCCCAACAGCTCTCCATTTCAGTCCAATTAAAGGCTTGTTTTCTTATAACAATAAATACAATAGAAAACAAGAAGAATAATTAGGCCACAGTAATAAAAATTATAAGGTATAACATACATTCCCAATGTCCAGTCCATACATATTTGGCAACTGATATTAATATTCTATTATCTATCTGTCTATCTCAATAAGTTTAAAGTTCTATACCAAGCAACATTTGCTTATCCAAATATATGGAGAGAGACAAGAAGTCTTCAAAAACCTCAAGAGATCTGTAGAATATGACATTCAAAGATGTTTTCTTAAAATTATTTGATTTTGAGATATGTCAGCTTCTGACAGCACCCCCATTTTACTCCAAGTAGATGATGAGCATCAAATAATCTTCATTTGGGGTGGCAAGCTTGTCACTGGCCAAGAAAAATCCTTTGCTTCAACTGTAGATAGGATGCTGTCCAAAAAGGACAAAACTTGGAAGCAGGTAAGTCCACAGCCTAGCTCTCCCATGACAGGGCAGGCAAGTCCTTCATAATTCCTTCTTTAAATTAATGTCTCACAGAGATACTGTACCAAAAGGCTGCAGATAGATGCTCTAATGTATTGAGAGAAATTGGGGACTGTCCAGGTAGCCAGTTGTCTGTCATTTCTTAGTTTTGGAAGCTGCTGGCTCTGCACTTCCTGTTTATTCAGATATATTTATCCTTCTGAGGTCTCTGATGTGGTTGAAGATAAGACAGTTATAGTCTAACAGTTAAATTTTAAGTTGAGGAATTAAAAGGATGTTCTAGGTCTAAGATGTTTTTTTTAAGTTGGTAATACATGTTAAGATTGAGACTTAATTAAGTTTCAGCTTTTTAAGAGATGGAGAGGATGAGAGACTTAAAGAAATAAGTTAATAAACATACTTTACCTTTATCAGAGTCCAGGGATCACTCAGTTAAAAGACTTGAAAGTTATCAGTTATAGTACCCTCAGGCCATTAGTGAGGGATGTTTCTACATTTAGGCTCCAAAACAGGAGAAGACAAAGTAGTTATTGAAACTCAGAGGCAAGCAGTCATGTGTTAAGGACTGATTCGAGAAACTGGAAACTCCAGTTTGTAGACTATGAGAATTTGTAGTAACAATTAATACCCTTTGAAGGAAAACAACCTGAAGATATTTTTGCGCTTTTTCTGACCTGGCTCACTGATTCTCAACCAGATGGAATGGGGAATGAATTGACATATTCTACTCAGGCCAGTTTCCTAAGGCAAAGAACAAAGTGGAAAATGGTTTGAGGATAAACAGACGTCATTCAACATGACATCTAGAGATATTCACAAGAAGGAAAAGTTTTATCATATTGTTTTCTTCATAATCATTGTGATGGTGTTTGAATATTAATAAGGTGAAGGTAGAACAGAACACAAAGTTCGAGGATGGCAGTACGAAAAGTCTCAACCCATCAGTAGCTAGCCGTGAATGAAGAGGCACAGATCCATAGGCCAATGAGTGTGAGTGATGTCCAGAAGGAAGGATAATAAAAAAAGAAGCATTTTGTTCCAGTACATCTTCAGAAGGATTGACTCCACAGACAACTTGATTATAACCCAGTGAAGTGTGTTTCTGACTTCTGAGTCCTAAGAGTGAGATAATAAGTTTGTTTTGTTTAAAGTTGCTTCATTTGACATAATTTCTCACATCAACAGTAAGTTAGAAACTTGTATAATTGTTGTTGTTGTTCTGAGTGTCTCCATTTAGGACTTGTTTTCCATTGCTTTCTGTTGATGACAGCACTGGAAGGAGTCCTTTATGATGATAAATTTGTATGATAAATACCCAGAAAGTGGATTATCTTCATGTTCAATGTTTCCTCTAACCAGTACTTAGGCTGAACCTTTAGAAGGCTGTTGTGGCATCCTATAGTGCTGTAAACTTCTGTATGTTGTCATTGGTAGACTATTCAATAGATCCCACAGCCATGTTTTCCCCACAACCCCTCCACTCTCTTTTCTATTCAGCATGTTGGGTGGAATGCCATCCTTACAGATTGATATTTGTGAAACACTTGAATAATGGGCCTTGAAGGACATCCAAACTCACACTCATAAAATCTCCCAATCTTTGTGAGGGGATGGAAAAATCTGAAGTAACTCATTTCTTCCTAAATCCTTGACTGTGTATAAATAATAACCTGACATTTGGAACTTCGTGTGTTATAGCCCTAATATGGGGACTCTGAGAAGCAGCAATTTAAGATCAGACAAGGTGAGGACAATCATGAAAATGAGCCACTGTCAAGTGAGCCACTTATTTTAAATATTAAGTTCATTATTGTATTTCTGTGTCAGTCAATAAAGAAAGCTAAGATACCTAAACCACTTTGTCTAGGTCTATGTTCCATATCAGCCCGTGATGGGTTTTTCTAGTATAAAATAAAACCCAAAAATTCCACTTTGTCCCATTTGTCCCATCTGCTTATGTCTACTTACATGGCACTATGTAAGATCTTCCTGTCTTATCTGTCAAACTCTTGGCATCCATGGACATGAGCAGTACACAGAACAATGACCATTAATTTGATATCTATAGTAATCATAGCCAGCATTATCTTAGTGTGGCATTCCCAAGTCCTATGTTGAATGAACAAGTCATAATACTCAGATGCCTTTCAGAGGTGGTTGATTACTGTGAATCCCTCATGGGTGAATTAAGAATTTACTAAGGGTCTTTATGAAGTGGGGCCCTTCTCTTTCATATTTTCTGTCTAAGGATATTGCTAGTTTCTACCTTTTGCCTTCTGCCATATGATGAATATGAAACTAATTTCCTTTGGGAACCAGAAGAGGGTCTCTCTTTAGATACCAAAAGTGACAGAGCCTTGATCCTACAACTTCTTAGACCCTAGAACTATATATATATATTTCTTTTTTTTATAAGTTATCCAGTCTGTTGTGTTTAACTGTAGCACCACAGACTAAGTAATTTCCTCAGACCATCTCTTTGTTGAGTGTGCAACAGTGATGTTACATCTATCAATGTACTTAGCCATTGTGCTGGTGTGTAGAATATCTCTGTGACTTAAATCTCTTTGGACCATAGTTTAATTAATAGCATGGATGATCTAATAACCTTGAGATAAAACTATGAATATTATCATCTCTGAGGAGTTTTCAGTACTTATGACTCTTTTATGATTGAAAGGGGTTAACTTTTAAGTGCATTTGTGAAATACAGGACCAGATGCCATGTTCTTGCCACATTAATTTGCTCTGACAGTGACAGCATGCTTGAAAAAATAACCCTGAATGATTTTCTAGACTCAGTTGAATTCTGTGAACCATGCTGTCATTGAACCTTGAGCTCCCATTTGAATAGGAAGACAGAAAACAACAAGCTATGACAGTGCTTTGGGTGTCTACATAATGGTGTCTATTCAGATCCTATTTGAGATAAATTTTAAATGTTTGTGAAAAAAGAAACAAGAGAGATGACTCGCAAAGAGTAGGAAAGCTGACAGATTATGTTGTAGATTTAAATCCAATGCATGTCTACTGATGACTCTAAGACATACTCAGCAAGGTCATATCACTGTGATTTTGATTTACTTTCCAAATGACTAATAAAACTGGACAAGTTTTCAAGCACTTATCATTTTTTAGAGAAACATTTATTTAAGTAATTTATAAGAATTTGATTTTAAAATGATTCCTCTTATTTTTTTTTCCAGTTTAAACATGATGTTCAATGTGTTATTTAAGTTCTGATTCAATTCTTATTCCGTGGAAAATAAAAACATAGTTTGAGTCAGAAAAATAGAAACAATTTTCTTTATTAGCTATAATATTTATTTTTAGATTTCAACTGGTATTGATTCATATAAAATGTTAAATCTTGAACCACATCTTTAAAACTTTCAATTGTTCCTTAAAATATGCACAGTTAAGATGTAGATATTTTATTTCTTAAGTATTTAAAGTTATGTGTTTAATTTTACTTATTTTAATTTTGCTTATGTCTTTATGTTCCATGAAAAAAATATTGACTGAATAATTGTGTGTATCTCACAATACTGATAAGTTATTGAATTTTGATATATATTCTGAAGAATTATTTTCTATTACTTAAAGTAGGTAGAAAGTATAATAGAATTACTTTACACAGTTTTTATTGGATTTAATCATTTGAGAAATTAATGAAGTTTTATAGAGCAGCTGCATAAAAGAAGAACTGCAAAAGGAGAAAAGTCCTGTGTCTACTTCTCACAGATCAAATGGCATCACATGCAGCAATGCAAATAATCAGGCTTGTCCTGCAGGGTTGAATCAATCTGACTTAAAATGTGTTACTATTCTCTCTATGTTGGGCTGAAAACAGCACTAGAAATATAATCAGAACATTTGCATTAGTGACTCAGGATATGCTGCATAATAGTTCTGAGAACACATGAAGGAGAAACATTTTGTCAGGGCTGACTTTTCATGAACATGAAATATTAATAATTCTGATAATTCAAAGAACATGATGATCAAACACAACACAAAACTGACCTAAGCCTTGTACAAAAGGTACTTGATGTTTGATAGAAATGACAATAGATGACAGAGAGATGGATAGATGGATAGATAGAGGATTGATAAATGGCAGGTATTTAACTTGAACTGGGAAAAAACAAAAAGATGATTAAAAAAATAATGCACACTTAGACGACACCTACCCTTCAATAAAAACAGAAAACTAGTCTACATCACAATATCCCAGACATATTTCACAAGGTAATATAGGGTGAAGTAAGGCATCCATTGAGTATTCAATTTAGATTAAACTCAAGGATAGGTGATAGGAGATAAGTCAGTGGTAGTAGATCTAAGAATACTGATCGTTTTACTGAAGTTCTGGCTGGAACAGTCTGTGGAGCTGAACAATCTTAGCTATTTTGAGTTGTTGTGGTTGTAGACTTTTGAGGAAACAGCTATTGAGGAAGTCTGCAAGGCTGGATCATCTTGAGCTACTTATCTTCTTTGGTGTCTGGTCTGTTTTCTTCTAAAGTTTCAGTTGTCCAGTTGTCTGTGGATTCCTTAGATAGATGCTTTAAATCTCCTGGAAAGATAAGAACAAAACCCTGTCCTAATTCTTACTCTGGGTCACTACTTTTTTTTTTGGGGGGGTAATATTTTTCCTGGAGCAAATTCGGTTTTTTGACAATATAAAAAGTATTATCTTTCAATTGAGATAAAAAAGAAATTATTTTGATATTTTGGAACTAAACAAACCTTTAAGTGTATATTTATTTTGAGATTTCAAAGGACAATTCACTCAATTTCAGCATGCTTTTTGTGAGTAGCTTTTAGACTTAAATCATTCCAAATCCTATGTGCCTGTCTCTGTATTCTAAGTATTGGAATCAAAGGCATGTGCCTCCCAACTGATGGTATTAAAGATGTGCACCAACCACCTCTGGATCTAAGTTTTTCTCTATTTAGAGCTTGCTTTGTGTCAGGCTGGCCTTGAACTCAGACATCTGCAGGTTTCTATCTCTAGTGTGTGAGGATTAAGGTTCTATCCCTCGCAAATGATGGGATTAAGGGTGTGGACCATCACCACCCTGTTCCTTGTAATTCTAGAATTTACAAGACAACTAACTCTTTAGTGATACACCTGTTTCTGCTGGAGCCACTGGTATGTCATTTCTTAGTTTTGGAAGCTGCTGGCCCTTCACTTCCTATATAATCAGATATATTTATCCCTCTCAGGTCTCTGATGTGGTTGAGGACTATATAGCTAGAGTCTCATGGTTAAATCTTGAGTTGTTTAGGAATTAGGAGGGTGTTCTGGATCTAAGAAGATGTTTTAAAATTGTGATGCAAGTTAGGATGGAAGCTAAGTTGGATATAGAACTTTAAACTCATGGAGATGGGTGGATAGTAGAATGTTAAAGTCAGGTGCCAAATACATATGGAGTGGACATTGGGAATGTATGCTAAGCTTTATAATTCTCATAATTGTGGCCTAATTACTTCTGTTGTTTTGTATTGTGTTTATTGTTATAAGAGAAAAAGCCATTTGTTGGCCTGAATGGGGGAGCTGTTGGGGAAAAAAGATATACCTTAAACTTAAAAAAAAAAAAAAAGAAGTGGATGGGAGTTAAGAGGGGAGAGGGTGAGAAGATGGGACCAGAGGGGGGAGATGGGAGGGGATTGCGATTGAGATGTAACTTGAAGAAATAAAAAATAAATAATGAAAAAAAAGAGTAATGATTGTCTCTGGAGGAAGGTATCAATGAAGATGGAATAGAGCACCAGAGACCTTTTTGGAGTTTGATATCTCTGTTCATGTAGTGGTTACCCAGATACATTAACATGGAGATAGTTATAGGTTAAAACCTTTCAAGCCACTTAAAGTTATATTAATGTCAAACCACAGTAACTGGATACTTATAAGCATTAAATTAATATAATTAATTATAGGTGCATCTCAATTTAGAAATTAAGCACACACAATCAGCGTATTAACACACATAAAATTACAGTAGTTGAGATCAAAACGCTTTCAAAATAGGGAGTAGAAAGCCATTCCTGTCCCTATAGGATGACCATATGAAGAGTAGCAAAAACCCCATTCTTACCAAATGTTTCATATATTCAACTGAGAATGTGAAAGCCTAATAAACCCCCAATTATGTTACATGGCTTTGCTAATCTAGTTTCTTCAAGCTTTGGAAGGTTTTGCCAACAAGATCATGAATCTTTTTACATCATTGAACTGACATGATAAAAATCACTTTGGGAGCTACAATTTTTTTTAGTTGTTTTTCTTTTTAAAGCAGTTACTAAATGTTATCTTGTAACACCAATATTCTTAAATTATTTCTTCCTTTTCCCTTCAAAAAAATTAAGCACATAGTTGTTAGCAAGCATTTGATTTTCAAATAGGAAAGAAGTACAAAGTTGATTTCTTTGGCAACCTACATTTTCCAAAGTACTATAATTCCCATATAGAGTCACATGATTGACAATACTTGAGTAATGCTTACAGTAGTTTATTTCATTGCATACTTAATGCTGTATTTTCAGTTAGGTTCTAGTTAAATCATGAGTGAATGAATCTAAAATAATATATATAACAATTGAACTCATTATCTTCTGGGCACTACACAGATGAGCTCACAGCAGGTGTGACAGCATGAACAAGACCAGTCCAGATCTAAACATGGAGAGGGAAGATGGGCACAAAGTTCCTTCCCTACCCAAGAAGTTATTGACACTTGTCTTAGTTTGGGTTTCTTAGCTGCTGCAACAGAACACATGACCAAAAAACAAGTTGGGAAGAAAGGGTTTATTTGTCTTGCACTTCCAGATCACAGTCCATCACTGGAGGAAATCAAGACAGGAACTCATGCACAACAGGAACCTGGAGGCAGGAGCTTATACAGAGGCCATGGAGGAGTGCTGCCTATTGGCTTGTTTCCATGGCTTGCTCAGCCTGTTTATTTATAAACCCAGAATTAGGGATAGTATCACCCACAATGGGCTGTGCTCTCCCCCATTGATCACTAATTGAGAAAGTGCCTTACAGCTGGATCTCATGGAGGCATTTCATTAACTGAGTCTCCTTCCTCTGATACTCTAGCTTGTGCCAAGTTGATACAAGAAACCAGACAGTACAACACTTGTTAGATGCTGGGAAAGAAAGGATAAATTTTCTCTGTGATTTTAGTTTCTGATAATCTATCATGCTGCATTGGAAGGCCACACATTCAAAATATTTGGGCACCACAAATTGATTTTGATGAGAAACAAACAAACAAAAATGACACAAAGTTGTATGGAGATTATATCTAGCAGGAGTTAGAGGAGAGAGGATGAGCATAAACAAAGCACATATGAAAATATCAGGGAATTAATGCAAATATTTTATAAAATAGAATTTATGAGTCAAAAGAGAATTGAAAGAAAATATTAATTTGTACTACATTATACTTACTTTTCTATAAATTTGTAGATGAAACTCAACATCGTAATGTCAGTTATCAAGAGAAACTTGAACTTTTAATTTATATATAAAGTATGTACTGTAATAAAGCTGCAAGGGTCAGTGCATTAGCCTCTTCTCTTTTCAGCAGCATTACTGAAATCTAATTGTTATGTAAACAGACATAATTAATATTCACAACCAGATGAAAATATGTATTCAGTTTAAAAGACGATAGTTATGGTGGGCCAAGATGGCGGCGACCTACACTGACGCATTTTGAACGCGGGGAAAAAAGAGCCATAAAAAACACAGAGTTATTGGGCACTGTGCAAAAACCGGAGGGGCTAGACCCCTCCCCCGCCGGGAACACTCACAGCTCCCAAGGGACTGTTAAAAGTCCCAGGGCAAGGCTCTCACCCATCTCTCACAGACACAGAGGCCACTAAACCCGGGATTCCAATTTGGAGAGGCGCCTGGTAAGATCGATCCCAACTTACAGCAGGCAGAATCAGGGTCCACTTGGCCATAGATCGCTGTCCTATTGGGCTCTCCACACATCAGGTTGAACTTATACCCACTTAAAAAACTTTGCGAGATAGTGGAAGGCTTAGCAAGGAACAAACAGGGGGCTCAGCGGGTGGTCCGCAGCCGCTAGTGAAGCGGAGGGTGGGAGGTTCTGAGAGAGTGCGGGAAGCTGGGAACACAAAAGCAGGCGGGAGGGGTCGAATCCTGCAAACACACGATAGCGCAGCTGGGGAGGGAGCACGGCTGGAAGGGCCAAATCCCCGCGAGTCCACGGCAGGTCATCTGGGGAGAGAGACAGACGTGGGCGGGGCCAGGGATCCATGCACCCATGGCTGAGCTGCTGGGACGAGAGGTCCACTCAGGGAGCTGGAGGATCCGGGGCTTGGGGTACCCACGGGACCCGTGGCGGTGCAGACAGGAAGGGAATCAGGCACAGAGTCCAGCCCAGTGGCAAGAAGCCTAGAGAGAAACCAGAAATCGGGACCATAGCTGTATCCTGGAAAATCCAGACATATCAGGTGTGCAGCCAGACCCTGTCAGCCTCCATGATGACAAACAAAGCCCACAGAATCTGTGCCTGGGCAAACAGGCCCATACCATCAGAACCATTACAGGCTGATAACTCAGAGTGCAACATAGGGAAGTCTGAATTGGGAGCAGTGAAACAATCCTGGTCCATTACTCACAACCTGGGAATAGGCTGCACCAGCTCACAGTGCCTCTGGCGATTAAAACCACAGTGACCTTGAAATCCCCCTGTAAGCAACGACAGATAGCCAAGTAACTCGTCCCCTGCACCAAATCATCCACTGTGGTTCCAAGCACAGAAAACAGACAGCTAAATGCATCCAATGGCGAAAGGTCAAAAAAAAAAAATAGAAATCAAGGAATTATGACTCCAACAAAGCAGAACCATCCTAGCTCATCCAATTCGGATGACCACACACCAACAGAAACACGTGAAAACATTGACAATTCTGCATTATGGAAAGTGATAGAGTCCCTGCAAGAAGAACTAAAATCTGTGAAGGAATTCAAAGAAGCCACAATTCTACAAATCAATACAAGGAACAACACCATTAAAGAGCTCCAAGCCAAGGTGACAGAGCTTGAACAGGAAAAGGAAAAAGCCATGAAAGATTTTCATACAAAAACAAGCAAGCTGGAGAAGGAAATGTACAAAACGAACAAAACCATACAAGACATGAAAATAGAAATAGAAACAATAAAGAAAACACAGTCAGAGTTAAAAGACGAAGTGGAGAACCAAAGGAAGAGAACAGGAACTACGGATGTGAGTATCAACAATAGGATGCAAGAGATGGAAGACAGGATCTCAGGCATGGAAGATTCAGTGGAAGAAGTCAGTACAACATCAAAAGAAAATGAGAAGGCTAAAAAATCTCTCACCCACAACATCCAAGAAATCAAGGACTCAATGAAAAGACGGAACCTAAGAATTATAGGTATAGAGGAAAGAGAAGACTCCCAACTCCAAGGTCCAGGAAATATCTTCAACAAAATCATAGAGGAAAACTTCCCAAACCTGAAAAAAGAGATGCCAATAAAAATCCAAGAGGCTTACAGAACACCAAACAGATTAGATCAGAAAAGAAACTCCTCTCGCCACATAATAATTGAAACCCCAAATGTACAGAACAAAGAAAGAATATTAAAAGCTGTAAGAGAAAAAGATCAAGTCACATACAATGGAAGACCCATCAGAATTACACCTGACTTCTCCCCAGAAACGTTAAAAGCTAGAAGGGCCTGGTCAGATATACTACAAGTCCTAAGAGATCATAGATGCCCAGCCAGACTACTTTACCCAGCAAAACTCTCTATCAACATAGATGGAGAAAACAAGATATTCCATGACAAAATAAAATTTAAACAATATCTACCCACAAACCCAGCCCTACAGAAAATCCTAGAAGGAAAATTCCAACCCAGAGAAGAAAACTCCACCCAAGAAAACAAAGGGAATAGAAAACCCCTCAGCAACTAAACCAAAAGAGGAACAGGACCACCGCCTATACCAAACTAATGGGAAATAACAACCCCAGGTCACTAATATCCATCAACATCAATGGACTCAACTCTCCAATAAAAAGACATAGGTTTACAGAGTGGATCCGCAAGCAAGACCCTTCCTTATGCTGTATACAAGAGACACATCTAACTACGAAAGATAGACACTGCCTCAGAGTAAAGGGCTGGGAAAAGGTTTTCCAAGCAAATGGACACAGGAAGCAAGCTGGAGTAGCCATCCTAATATCAAACAAAACAGACTTCCAACTGAAGTTAATGAAGAAAGACAAAGAAGGGCACTATATACTCATGAAAGGGAATTTTCATCAAGAGGAAATTTCAATACTGAACATCTATGCCCCAAATACAAAGGCACCTACTTTCATAAAAGAAACACTTCTAAAACTTAAAGTGCACGTCGATCACAACACATTAGTAGTGGGAGACTTCAACACCCCACTCCCAACAAAGGACAGATCATCAAGACAGAAGACAAACAGAGAAATATTGAGTCTAACAGAGATCATAAAACAAATGGACCTAACATATCTACAGAACGTTTCACCCAAACACAAAGGAATACACCTTTTTCTCAGGACCCCACGGAACCTTCTCAAAAAATCGACCACATAATTGGTCATAAAGATAGTCTCAATAGATACAAGAAAATTGAAATAACACCTTGTATCTTATCAGACCACCACGGAATAAAGCTGGTCTTCAACAGTAAAAGAATCAACAGAAAGCCTACACACACATGGAAATTGAACAGCTCCTTACTGGATGACCACTGGGTCAGGGAAGAAATAAGGAAGGAAATCAGATTTCTTAAAATCCAATGACAATGAAGACACAACATACCCAAACCTATGGGATACATTGAAAGCTGGGCTACGAGGATAGTTCATAGCACTAAGTGCTTTCAAAAAGAAAATTGTGACAGCTCATATTAGTGAACTAACAGCTAAGCTGGGTGAATTGGAAAAAAAAGAAACAAACACTCCCAAGAAGAGCAGAAGACAGGAAATCATCAAACTTAGAGCTGAAATCAACAACTTAGAATCAAAAAGAACTATACAAAGAATCAATGAAACCAAGAGTTGGTTCTTTGAGAAAATCAACAAAATAGACGACCCCTAGCCAAATTAACTAAAAGGCAAAGGGAAAGAACACAAATCAACAAAATCAGAAATGAAAAGGGAGAAATAACAACAGACATTGAGGAGATCCAGAAAATATTCGGGCATTACTTTAAAAATCTATATTCCACTAAATTTGAAAACCTAAGCGAAATGGACAATTTCCTCGATAAATTCCACCTACCAAAACTAAATCAAAATCAGATTAACAGCTTAAACAGCCCAATAACACCCAAGGAAATAGAAACAGTCATTAATAATCTCCCAACCAAAAAAAGCCCAGGGCCAGATGGCTTTAGCACGGAATTCTACCGGACCTTCAAAGAGGAACTAACACCATTACTTTTCAAACTCTTCCACCACATAGAAACAGAAAGATCACTGCCAAACTCATTCTATGAGGCCACTGTCATTCTGATTCCTAAACCACACAAAGACCCAACAAAGAAAGAGAACTTCAGACCAATCTCCCTCATGAACATAGATGCAAAAATACTTAATAAAATACTAGCAAACCGAATTCAAGAACACATCAAAAGTATCATACACCATGATCAAGTAGGCTTCATCCCTGGAATGCAGGGATGGTTCAATATACGAAAGTCTATCAATGTAATTCACCACATAAACAAGATGAAAGAAAAAAAACCACATGGTAATCTCGCTAGATGCAGAAAAAGCATTTGACAAAATCCAACACCCCTTCATGCTAAAAGTTCTGGAGAGAACGGGCATACAAGGACCATACCTAGAAATAATAAAGGCAATATACATCAAGCCAGTAGCCAACATCAAATTAAATGGAGAGAAGCTTGAAGCATTTCCTCTAAACTCAGGGACAAGACAAGGATGTCCACTTTCAACATATCTCTTCAATATAGTACTTGAAGTCCTTGCTAGAGCAATAAGACAACTAAAGGAGATCAAAGGGATAAAAATTGGAAATGAAGAAGGCAAATTATCCCTATTCGCAGATGATATGTTAGTATACATAAGCGACCCCCAAAACTCCACCAAAGAACTCTTACATCTGATAAACAAATTCAGCAAGGTGGCTGGATACAAAATTAACTCAAAAAAATCAGAAGCCCTTTTTTATACAACAAACAAATATACCGAGAAAGAAATAAGGGAAACAACCCCCTTCACAATAGCCACAAACAACATAAAATATCTGGGGGTAACTCTAACCAAGCATGTAAGGGACCTATATAACAAAAACTTCAAGCGCCTGAAGAAAGAAATGGAAGAGGCCTTTAGAAGATGGAAAGATTTCCCATGCTCATGGATAGGTAAGATCAACATAATAAAAATGGCTTTCCTACCAAATGCAATATATAGATTTAATGCAATTCCTATCAAAATACCAACACAATTCTTTATAGACCTGGAAAAAGCTATTCTCAACTTCATATGGAACAACAAAAAGCCCAGAATAGCTAAATCAATCCTGTACAATGAAAAAATATCTGGAGGTATCACCATCCCATATTTCAAGCTGTACTACAGAGCAACAGTAATAAAAACAGCATGGTACTGGTATAGAAACAGACCAGTGGATCAATGTAATCGAATTGAAGACCCAAACATGGATCCACACACCTATGGCCAACTAATCTTTGACAAAGAAGCCAAAAACGCACAATGGAAAAAGGACAGCATCTTCAACAAATGGTGCTGGTCCAACTGGATGTCCACTTGCAAAAGAATGAAATTAGACCCATACCTATCACCTTGTACAAAACTTAATTCCAAGTGGATCAAAGACCTTAACATAAGGCCAGCCACACTAAAGATACTGGAAGAAAAAGTAGGAGAAACCCTCGAACTCATTGGCACAGGTGACAACTTCCTAACAGAACACCAAAAGCTCAGGACCTGAGATCAACAATCAATAAATGGGACCTCATGAAACTGAAAAGCTTCTGTAAAGCAAAGGACACTGTCATTGGAACAAAACGGCAACCAACAGACTGGGAGAAAATCTTCACCAACCCCACATCTGATAGAGGGCTATTATCTAAAATCTACAAAGAACTCAAGAAACTAAATGCCAAGAAAACAAATAATCCAATCAAAAAATGGGAGATGGAGCTAAATAGAGAATTCACAAAGGAGGAATCCCTAAGGGCTGAGAGACACCTGAAGAAATGTTCAACATCCTTAATCATCAGAGAAATGCAACTCAAGACGACCCTGAGATTCCACCTAACACCTGTTAGAATGGCTAAAATAAAGAGCTCAAATGATAGTGCATGCTGGCGAGGGTGTGGAGAAAGTGGTAACCTACTCCATTGCTGGTGGAAGTGCAGGCTTGTGCAACCACTATGGAGGTCTGTCTGGCGATATCTTAGAAATCTAGGAATAACCTTGCCTCAGGACCCAGCCATACCACTTCTGGGTATACACCCAAAGGACCTCTCACGGAGACATAGGGAAGTCTCCTCATCTATGTTCATAGCAGCCTTATTTGTAATAGCTAGAAATTGGAAACAATCCAGATGTCCCTCAACTGAAGAATGGATTAAAAAATTGTGGTACATCTATACAATGGAATATTATTCAGCTATCAGAAACAATGAAATCATGCAATTTGCAACCAAATGGATGGATCTAGAGGAGCTCATCCTGAGTGAGCTAACCCAGTCTCAGAAGGATGCACATGGCATCTATTCACTTATAGTAGGATTTTAAATATATTGTACAGGATATCTGTACTACAACCAACACATCAAAAGGAACAAGGACATTATTTATTTTCTATCTTTTTCTTTTTCCTTCTTTTTTTCTTTTCCTTTTCCTTTCTCTTTTTTCTCTCTTTTTTTTGTTGATATTCTTTGTTTTTGTGGGTTTGTGTGTCTGTTGGTCTTTTTTTTAGTATTCCCCCAGTAACAATGAGACACCATTCACTAGCAGTACTGCCTCGTAGGCCCCCGGTGAATGAAGAGGCTCTTGGCCCTCATATGACTCCAGATCTGTGGTGAGAGACTGTTAGGCAGGGACACTCCACCCCAGAGGAACAAGACGGAAGGGTCAGGGGGTAGAGCATGGGAGGGTGGGGCTGGGAAGCGGGAAAAGAGGACAATATGATAACGATGTAACCTGAAGCAACAAACAAATAAATTTATTAACTAAAAAAAAAAAAAAAAAAAAAGGCAGGGGGCAGGGCTGAAACACTGTGAATGGAACAGAGGATACAGCCATTCGGCCTGGTTTTGCAGACCTCCACGTGTAGAGAAGACGTGGAGCTAAGGTAAAATACAAGAGAATTGTGGTATTGGCCCATGCCTTTGACTTCAGCGGAGACGGGGTGGGGGGGGCACCTTTGAGTTGGTGGTCTTATGTATTCTGGAGTCATACGGAGCGGGGTGGTGAGGGTGCATACTCTTGGTCCCACCATTCAAGAAGAGTACACCCTTGGTCCCAGCTCCCAGCACACTGGAGACAGAAACGGGCAGATCCCGGAGCTCAGGGTCAGCCTGATGCAGGGCAAACTCTAAATAGAGAAAGACTTCGATCCAGGAGTGATGGAACACATCTTTGATCCCTTCAGATGGGAAACACAGGTCCCTGATCCCAATAATTAGAGTTCAGAGACACACATATGGGATTTGGAGGGACCTAGGTTTGGAGGCTACTTACAAAAGGCCGTCTCGATGCAGGCAGATTGTCCTTTGGGATCTCAAAATATATACACTAGAGCTGGTTTAGCTCCAAGGTGACAGAATGATTTCTTCTTTAACCCGGATTGAGAGATAACGCTTTGTATGTTGTCAGAAGGCCAAATTTGCTTCAGGAGAAGTACTACCTAGCCAACCCCATCCCCCCCCCCAAAAAAAAAGAGGGCAATTGTCCTAGGATTGGGATTGGGGCAGGGCTCTGTTCTTATCGTTCCAGGAGAATCGAAGCGTCCATTAGGGGAGCCCGGGGACGGCTGGACAGCGGAATCCTCAGCAGAGAGCAGAATCAGGCACCAAGGAGGACGAGTGACCCAGTTGATTCTGCCTGGCATACTTCCTCAATAGCTGTCTCCATCGGGGGCCTGCAACCACCACAGCAATCCAATGTTACTGGGACCGCTCAGCACTACACAATGCCCCGACAGGAACCTCAGTGAAACCTGCAAGATCAGCTTCTGCCTACAAACCCCTTAGGTCATCTAAACAGCTGAGAACAGAAGGACTGAACATAAAAGGAGTGTACTAACATTTTTAATCATTTTTCCCATTTGCGTTGGGGCCCCAAACAGGTCTACTACGACCCAAATCAGCAGGAAGTCACTTTAAGAGAGCGATGTCCCATGCCCAGAGGGTGGGGAGGGTGTTTCTCTGCCCTTCTTTTTGGTTATTTGAAGGATAACTGAAAACTCTGTTATGTAGGGGAAGAGACTACAAGCTGATAAATGGTCCTGTCTTAATGGGTTTTGGAGGTTAGCCCCAGGGAATTCCTACCTTTCCTTTTCTGTATCCTTCTTCCTCTCCTATGTAGGAGTGCATGGGCTTGAGAAAAATGAGATATAGACATAGCACAGGAAGGTCCAAGAAGAAGGGGCAGATTATTGAATATGCCCTTATATCTTTGTATATTGATACAAAATTAGTAGTTTATTTGGCTAAAGTGGTATTGACCATTGTTTATTGTGCAAAAATAAGATTGTATTGGATTGCATCGGTATTGATCTTTGTATATTGATACAAAATTAAGATTATAGTTGGCCAAGATGGTATTGACCCTTGCATATGGACGTAATATTAAGATTATATTGGGCTACATAGGCATTGATCTTGGTATATTGATACATAATTAAGAGTATATTTAACCACAATTGAATAGATCTTTGTATATTGATACAAATTTAAAGGTAACGCTTCCCAATGGTATCATACCTAGAGATACTTAAAAATAAAATGTGAAGCTCTGACCTCTTGATACCAACCGTCTAAAACGGTCTAGGATAGTTAAAACAAACTCCTAGTCATGTAAACATGTCACTTTGTTAGCTACTATGACAGTCTATCACAGATATTCTCTAAACTACCCAGTAATCAAGTTGCTAAGAGATAAGCAACATTTCCTTATCTAAATACAAGAGATGGATAGGGCATCTTCAAAAACCCCTAGAGATCTGCAGAATATGGCATTCAAAGATGTTATCTTAAATCAAGATTTTTTTTTGATATCGAGACATATCAGCACCTGACAGCACCCCCTATTCTACTCCAAGTAGAAGATAAACATCAAAGAACCTCCACTGTAAGATGGTTGAATTAATGGCAAGCCTTTCTCTTGGCATGAAAAAACCCCTTGCACCAACTGCAGACAGACTGCTGTCCAAAAAGGACAAAACTTGGTAGCAGGGAAGTCGACAGCCTAACTCTACCAAGACAGGGTAGGTAAGTCCTTCATAATCCCTGCTCTACAACAAATGTCTGTCAGAGAAACAGGACCCAAAGGCTGAAGATTGATGCTGGAATGTATGGAGAGAAAATGGGAACTGTCCAGGCACTCATTGGTATGTTCTTTCTTAGTTTTGGAAGCTGCAGGCCCTGCACTTCCTATATAAGCAAATATATTTATCCCTCTCAGGTCTCTGAGGTGGTTGAAGAATAGACAGCTACAGTCTCATAGCTAAATTTTGAACTGTTTAGGAATCAAAAGGGTGTTATAGATCTAAGAAGATACTCTTAAAAGTGTGTTG
>CAJQZJ010036827.1:0-12300 GCA_907164525.1 Lophiomys imhausi | reverse complement strand
GATGTCTGGCAGATGCCTCAGTTATCCTGAGAAAGCAAACATTTCATAAAAAAGTAGAACCAGCAGTTAACCTGTTAGCCTTGTGATCCATTATCCCATAAGAATAGCTGAAACAGTGTAAGATTTTATAACAATTAGCAGTTCTTAATAGCCCAACTGCTCCAGGCAGTTGTCCATCTTGGGCAAGTTAGCTGACAGGGTACATTTTTCTCAAGATAGGCTCAACTTTTTTATGGCTTACAAGCTAAAAATATTTTGTTTTTACAATGTGGTTGTATTCTCACAACTACATTTATTTATTCATTTCTTTGCTATTTCACACCTATATGTAGGCATAAGATTATTGTGTAATTCAAATGCTGATTTTTATACCCCCCATATCTGGTTGCAATCCTTGTTCTAAGAATCTCCTGTCTCAATGTTGTATAAAAACTGTTCCCCAATTGTCCTCTGATATGCCAATAAAGCAGTTTATAGCCAATTGCTGAGCAGGGGAGATAATAGGGCTTGACTTCTTGCCCTCCAAGGGAGACAGAATGAGAGGAGGAGAAGTGGGGGATTCAGCTATGAGAGGGGTCCAGGAAACATGAGGAAGGAGCAGGTGGAGCAGAGAAAGTCCTGAACTGCAAGTATCTCAGGGGTTTTGGCAAAGAGGGAGTCAGACTAGCATAGAGGGTTAAGAATAGGTTAAAACTGCTCAGTATTGTGCTGTAAAGCTTATTAAACAGATAATATAACCCAGTCTTAATTATTTAGGTACTAGCCGAGTTAAGAGAGAAATTGTAAAACACAATTGTATAAATTTACACTAACACCTACACTGGTTCAATAATAGCTATTGTGACTTTTGTGGGAATAATCATTGATGTGAAAGAATCTCTTTGACATGTCCTTTGGGCAAGTACCAGGAGTGGTATATCTACTGAATCATCTACTATGTCTATTGTTAGATGTTTAAAAACCATCCATATTGATTTTCAGAGTGGCTGGACTAATTTCAATTCTTCCAGTATTATATATCTTGCTCTTTGTTCATATATAATAGTGTTTGTTTATTTATTTTCTAACAACCTCCATTCTAACAAGAGTGAGGTAGAAACTCAAAGTAGTCTTAATTTGGATTTTTCTAATAATTAATGATATTATCCTTGTTGTCTTGAGGCAATCCTACTGAAGTCAGGAATGAGTGGCTAGTGTCCAATATCCCCACTCCTTTTGAAGATCATACTCAAAGCACTGGCTTGAGCAAAAAGACAAGAGAAGAAAATAAAAAGGATACAAATAGGAAAAAAGACATTAAATTATCTCTGTTTTAAGTGATATGATATCATAGATCAGAGGTTCCAAAAAATATAACCAGAAAACTTACAAAAAAAATCAACAGAACAGTGACAGGATACATGATCAACTTTACATCAACTTTATACCAACAACAAACATGCACAAAGGGAGAAAACTGACTCATTCCCATTCACAATAGCCTCAAAGAAAATACAATATTTAGGAATAAACATAACCAAGCATGTGAAATACCCCACAAGGAAAATTAAATGTCTGAAGAAAAATGATAGAGTAAGATATTAGAAAAGGGAAAGAGTGCCAATGCTCATGGATTGATAGAATTAATAATGTGAAAATGACCATTCTACTAAAGCCATTTACAGATTCAATGCAATTCCAATCAAAATCCCCACTTCATTCACAATAATAGAAAAAAAAAATCTGTCTTAAAACTTGTCTGGAATCACAAAAGGTTTCAGATAGCAAAGACAATACTGAGTAAAAAAGAACAGTAATAGAGGGATTACCATTCCAGATCTCAAGTTATGTAACAGAGCCATAGTAATAAAAAAGAAAATATGGTACTGGCACAAACACAGACATGTAGATCAATGGAACAAAATTGAAGACCAAAACATGAGTACCTGTAACTACAGCCAACCAATATTTAACAAAGATGCCAAAAACATAATCTGGAAAAAAGAGCATCTTTAAAAAAAAAAACAACTTTTTATCGATTCTTTGTGAATTTTACATTATGCACCCTAGTCTCATTCATCTCCTCATCCCTTTGTATGCACCTCTTGCCCTTGCAACTCCCCCCCGCCCACCAAAGAAAGTAAAAAACAAAAAAACAAAACAAAACAAAGCATAGAAAACATCTTACCATGGAAGCTGTAGACGTCACAGTGTGTCCTGCAATATACACTTTTGGACATACTTCTTTGATTGTAAATGTTCATTGCAATGGGCCATCAGTCTGGTTCAAGGTCTCTGGCTGCTGCTACATCATCAATATTTTACCCTCACTGGGACTCCTCTCAGATGTCCTGTTGTTGCCCTTCATGTGTCATGAAGATCTTATAGCTTTGGATCAGCAGGACCAGTCCCTTTACCCACTCCAGCAATTCATAGATTGAAAATGTACTTTTTAATTATTCAATATGTATTTATTGATAACTATATTCATTTATAACAAATACACTTACTTAACTACTATTCCTATAAATTCCTACAACCCCTATAAATGCCTTCAGCCCCTAAGACCTAATCACTAAACCTATTGATAACTATTACAACTATTTTCATAACCTTTTAGAAGGATACAGTCTCTGGGGCAGGTCCTCAGTCGTCAGGAACACAGTCTCTGGGGTAGATCCTTTAATGCACTTAGCAGTCTTTCTTCTGGAATATCTCAGTCATACATCTGTCAGGGTAAGTTTGCTATGGAGGTTTCACCTTCAATAAGGCTTGAGGCTTTCTTCTCTCTGGGAGACCTCAGCCGTCTGTAAGTCAACTTATTTCCTTTGTATCAGCAACTCTGCCGCTCTGCCTCAGTCTTTAAAGCTGGCCACAGTTCTGTTCAGGCCACTGCTCAGACAGGTCAAACCCCTCTAGGCAAAAGCTGAGCCACAGGGTTTAGTCCTTGGCCTTTTGCTGTCTTGCTGAGGCTTTCTCTGCTCACCAGCTTCTTTTTGCCTCAGGGAGATCTGGTCATCAGTTCAACAGCACTTTCTCCATCAGAGGATACAAACTACTGGTTGTCCTTTTTAGCATGAGGACTCGCTAGCATCGGCTCTCTAGCATGGAGCCCCTAGCACGCCCTCTCCTGGGCTCATCCACTTGTCCTTAAATAGGATCTCTCCTTGTTCCACCTGCTTCAGCTTAATTTGGGCTCTGCCCACTTAGCAGTTGAAATCAATGCCAGGTTATAAAGTCTTTCCTTGTTTCACCTGGCTTCCACCTTGTTTTTCAGTCTGTAGAGACTCCCCTCATTTCACGTGACTTCATCCATAAACTGATAAGCTAATTGCTCACAGCTAAATTGATCTTCATGCCCAGGATTAAGAGATTGTATCAGAAACCTAGATATTCACTAAATCTAATTTATATGAATCTAACTCCCTACAATAGATAGGGTAGATGTTTGGATGGTGCAACTCAAAGTCCAGGGTCTGGCCTGTATAGCTGCATTGGTCAGCCTGCCAGCTCTCCCACACCCACACCCACACCACCATGACAAGCTCTCCAGCACTGCACCAGCTAGGTCACCCAATGCCATAGCCAGCAAGGACAAAACTTACCCACTCCCACATCACCAGGGCCAACACAACTATGCTGCCTGAACTAGGTGTGGGGCCAGTTTTCCCGAGTGTTGTAGTCAGTGGGGAGGAGGGCCAGCTCTGCACAGTCTTTGAACATCAGTATGGCCCCAGGTGGGAGCCTAGACCAGCAATGTCCACATGGTCTTTGGTGGTAATATGAGCCATAGACATCAACACAGACCCCTGTTGCTTTGTGGCCACGACCTAGACATGGCCCTCAGCAGCATCACCATGGCCTCAGGTGACAGGACAGGCTACTCACAAGAGCTATTCCTCTATCAAACTATTCCTCTCCATCCTCTCATCTCCAGTCCCACCTCTCTTCATTGAGCTCATTTGTTCCACTTCTCTTTCTCTCCCATCTCTTCACCACATACTTGCACATTGTAGTGACTTCCCATTGTGGGCTAGTCACTAGGCAGGTGGGGATCTGTGTGTCTTCTGCCCGCCCACAGTGGGTGGCTTGCGGTGGGCCTCTCATTTTATGTCTTCTTTGAGCGTACTTATAATCTTGCCTTTTACATTCTGTGCCTGGAATTTAATTTAATTCGTTTTTATTAGAGGGCATTATTGAGGGGTTAATAGTTTGGTGGAACTGTGATTTCAGATTGGTCAGTGTACATCTGGTGCTGAATATTTTCCCCAATTATTTTAAGGAAAGTGTTTGTGATGCTTAAGAAGGACGAAGCTGTCCCTCTGACACACTGGTATTTTAGGCACTGGGTTCAGTCTCTACTCCCATTAAAGTAGAATACTGTTTGCAAAACAGCCACTATCAAAGTGTAAGCCATCACAATTGTACAGTACTGGTCAAGTAACAATCACACTTTACACACCAATGTTTTAAGAGTTAAAGGAACATTAATAGTGTGGAACACACTAAGATAGCAGTTTCTGTGGATACCAGTGAAAAGCAAATCAAAAATTAGTCTAGTGAATAGTTTGAGATCATAGAGAAAAGAGTTGGGAGAAAATTAAATAGAAGGAGGGAACAGCAGGGCTTCAGAGGGAGAAGCAGTTTGGGCTAAGGGTAGAATGAAAAGAGGTGTAAAGAAATGCAATGAGATAATCTACAGAAGACTAGAGTCAAGATATTAATCACAGAGACCCCACAAAGCAGGTTTGTCTATGCTGTTTTGGACAGCTTATCAAAAGGAAATGAGAAAGGAGAGAGAAAAAGAAGAAAAGAGGGGAAAAAAGGAGGAGGGAGATCAGAACCTGTAGAGAGAGCCTACTAATTAGACATTGAATATTAAGTATATGGAGGATTAGTTAAATGTGAGGGGTCAGAGGTGGATTGGGGTAGGATATGAATGCAGTCTTGCCTGTTTGTTAGTATACGCTCTACTCTTGGCATTCTGGGAACCTTTCTGGGTTCCCAGATGCTTGTCACAGCCCTGAGTGGTCAGATTACAGATGCTGCTCACACATCTGGACAGTCCTTCAGTTGCCAAGTTGTGGATGCCATTCTTACCTCTAGACAGACCTTCGTGAGGTTGGGGTCATGTTACAGATGCTGGTTTCCATTAGTGGACAGTATTTCACAAGTCAGTTCATAGAAGCTGGTCACATCTCTGGATGACATTCTTAGCTTTTTGGGTTGTTGGAAGCTAGTGGTTTGTTAAGTTGGTAGATTCCAAAAGTGTAACCGAACTTTTTAATTATTAATTATTTATTTATTAACTATATTCACTTATAACAAATAACAATTATTTCTTAACTATTAACCCTATAAATTCCTACAACCCCTTTAACCTAACCACTAATCCTATTGATAATTATTTTCCTAACCTTTTAGAAGGATACAGTCTCTGGGGCTGGTCCTCTGTTGTCAGGAACACATTTTCTGTAGTAGACCCTTTAAAGCACTTAGCAGTCCTTTTTCTGGATCTCAAATGCTGGTTCGTCAGGGTAAGTTGGCTGTCACAGTCTTAAATAAGGCTTAAGGCTTTCTTCTCTCTGGGAGACCCCAGCCCCTTCGCATCAGGAACTCAGCTGCTCTGCCTCAGAGTCTTAAAGCCAGCCACAGTTTCCTTTAGGCCACTGTTCCAACAGGTCAAACCCCTCTAGGCAAAAGTTGAGCCACAGGGTTTAGTCCTTGGCCTTTTGATGTCTTGCTGAGGCTTTCTTTGCTCACTAGCTTCTTTCTGCCTCAGGGAAATCCCGCCATCAGTTCAACAGCACTTTCTCCAGCAGGATTCTCTGAGATTTCTTGCATCGGGGCCTCTTCTTTTTTATGGGGCTCCATGCACTGTCCTTAAATAGGAGGAACTCTGTTTCAGCTTAATTTGGGCTCTGCCCACTTAGCAGCTGAAAACAATGCCAGGCCAGATACTTTGTTTCTTAAGTCCATTAAGTCTTTCCTGTTTTTCCTGACTTCAACCTTGTTTTTCCACAAGCTGATGATAAGCTAATCACTCACAGCCAAGTTGATCTTCATGCCCAGAATCAAGAGACTGTATCAGAAACCCCTATATATTTTCTAAATCTAATTTAATTATTCTAACTCCCTACACAAAAGATTTTTTTTTAAACTTATTAGTCACAAGATGTTAGCTCAGACACAGAAGTGGTCAATGAATCATATTTGGATGAGAGATTAGAACTAGGCTAATGTAAAGTAACAAGACCCTAGACCTGCAACATTCCAATCTCTGCACAGTACTGCAGTCTTAAACAGTCAGTCTCTGCAGACACAGATTTCTTCCAGGAATTTTCATGAACACTTCCTAACACTATTGTCAGCAGTCACTTCTTACCTATTCAGATACAACCTTACACTGAAACCCAACCTTTTAATTATTCAATATTATTTATTAATAACTATATTCACTTATAAACATTCACTTAACTACTAACCCTACGAATGACTACAATCCCTATTACCTATCCACTAAATCTATTGATAACTATTACAACTATTTCCTTTGTATCAGCAACTCTGCCACTCTGCCTCAGTCTTTAAAGCCGGCCACAGTTTCTTTCAGGCCACTGTTTGGACAGGTCAAACCCCTCTAGGCAAAAGCTGAGACACAGGGTTTAGTCCTTGGCCTTTTGCTGTCTTGTTGAGGCTTTCTCTGCTCACCAGCTTCTTTCTCACTCAGGAGATCTGGCTGGGCTGTCAGCCCTCGATCACTTTCTCCATCAGAGGGTAAAAACTATTCATTGTCCTTTCTAGCGTGAGGACTCGCTGGCATCAGAGCTCTCTAGCATGGGTCCCCTTGAGCTCCATCCACTTGTCATTAAATAGGATCTCTCCTTGTTCCACCTGGCTTCAGTTTAATCTGGGCTCTGCCCACTTAGCAGCTGAAAACAATGCCAGGCCATAAACCTTGAAACTCCCCTCATTTCACCTGACTTCATCCTTGTTTTTAGTCCATAAACTGATAAGCTAATTCCCCACAGCCAAGTTGATCTTCAGGCCCTGGATTAAGAAACTGTATCAGAAACCCCTAGATAATTACTAAATCTAATTTATATTAATCTATCTTCCCTTACACTGCACAAAGGGCCTACTAGGCAAAGGTAAGACCTTATTCCCTCAAAGGAGAGTCTCCTCCTCTGAGAATTTCTTTGCTGTGTTTTTAGTCACAATGTATTTTTCTTAATAAAATGTATAGGCTATTTTTGTTTTAATAACCTTCCAGAGTTGATATCTCCATGGCCCCAGACCACGCATAAACTCACTATTAGGAAAATCAGAACTAGTGTCATTCAACGGACAGAACTCTGACCAGTAGAATTATTTTAAACTATGGTGGAAAAACAAAACAAACAAAACAAAACAACAAAAAACTTTGAATCAAAGCTTCACAATATTTATCGAGGAAGAAAACTGATCAGAGCCAGAGTTGTCAGGAAAACATAATATTCAGTTTCCAATCCATGTGCCAGATTCCAGGAAGGGCTGCCTAGGGGTTGGGCCAGCATTGCAAAGGTATGTGCAAAGCTAAATTGTAACGCTATCTGTGACCTGACCTCACAAGGGACTGCTCAAGGGTAAGAACAACATTATGAATTAGAATTATAAAAGCTAAGAATGTCATCATGTAGTATCTTTACCAAAGCTATCTACATAGTAGCATTTGTCTATATAGCCTCTATATAAAAGCACCCCCTATCTTTCTGGAATTACCTCTCTGATATACCCACCAATGTATTTTAAACTTGCCTTGATTTATAATTTTCTTTGTTCTGTAAACATATAAAGATTCATGAAATTGCTTCCATGTTGGATCATGAAATTTGGGGTGACCTAAATCTGTCCCCCTTGGCTGTGGTCACTCATATATGCTACAGAATAAACCACATCTTTTATTCCTTTGAGATGAGAGTAGTTGTTCTTCTCTGTGACAAGAGTAAAGTTTATGATATTGCCCCCCCCCACCCTGAGACTGGCCATTTGTAATGGGATACAATATTCTAATTGTTTATATAAGGCATCATAAGTCTGTGTCATGCTCCAGCACTTTGTTTGTTTGGTCTGATTGTTAAGAGGATGAAGAAATTTGACTTTTTGCAGGGATTGGGGGGGTTGGCTGTAAATCCTCTTCAGAACTTTATCTGACTCTCTATAAAAAGCTATACAGTCTGAACATATTTAGGATGCATGTTGTCTCCACTCACTAAGGTCTCAGTCTCTCAAATGCTCTGATCTTCCTTCTACTCCATCCTCCAAATTCAGCCTACCACATGCTACTTTCTTTGAGTTTATATCCAAAAGTCTTTTCTGTTAATCTCTTCTTTCTTCCTTCCTTCCTTCTTTCTTTCTTTCTAAAAAATATTATTCTTCTCTCATACACTATATCCTGACTGAGTTTCTCCTTCCTCCGCTACTCCCAGTTTCCCCCTCCCCTGCATTTCTCCTCCCCTAAAAATCCATTCCTCCTCCTGTAATGTCCAGTTCAGGAAACCATAAGACAAGCCAGGAAGACTCCAACTTGATGCAAAAACAAAAGGATTGGGGGTTCGAGCCAAAGCAAGGTCCATTGCATGTTCTCCATGCAGGGAGTCTGTGAATGGCCCCAACCTGGAAAGCCTCTTAAGGGCTGGGCAAGGGAGGTGGACAAGCAAGCAGGGCAGGTGGGGTGGGCTTTCAGTCCTTGGCATTATTCGATTGGCTAAGCATAGCTGACCTTTAGACAGATTGGTCCGGGCCAACTGACCAAACCATAAGCCGACCAGAGGCACATCTGGTATTGTAAAATCCTGATAATCTTGTCCCTGGGAGTGGTGGGTTTAGGTACTCCCAGTCACTCCCAGTCTCCTTGAGCTCAAGGTCTCTAGAGAGGGGAGCCCTGTGGTTTTTGTTCTCAGGCTAACGTTGTTGTCTTACTTTTTATGAGCTCTGCAATAGCTGATAGGGTGGGTAAGAGCCAGGATAGACTAGGGTCTTTGTTATTTCAATATGGAGGCAGGATGAGGCAACCCAGAAGTGTCCTTGATTCGTTGCTTGTGAATAAAATATAGCACAGGACTCACGACTATAGTTCTACCTTTCAGTTCCATCCTCTTGGGCCTGCCATGGCATACAACCCTACCTCACTATTATAACACCATTATAAGATTGTTTCTTAGATTTATTCAACAACACATTTTCATTTGTTAATACATTCTCTATGATAATTGTCTTCTTTTGCTAATGCCTTCATTTACAATAATTATCTTGAGTGTTCCCTGTGCTCTCAAAGATTTGGTAAGAACGATGATACTGGAAAATTAAAAAGTTCCTTAGCCTTAATGGAACTTCTAGTCTGACACCGAAGAGTCAAGTTTAATAAAAATAAATGTGAAACAAAAGGAAAAGAAAGTGACAGAGTACAGAAAACAATAGCAAATTCCCATGGATCAGCTGGAGGAGTTTAAGCCAATAGCATTAGAAAAGAACTCCACAGGCAGACACTTAGAAGGAAGGTATCCTGGTGTGGTTTGTTTACTCTCTGATTCGTTCACTAGTTAATTTTATAGGTGTCCCAGCTGGATTCTGTTTCAGATCTAATTATTCTGAGAATGTCATCATTTCCACTGAAATAGTTTCCTTTATTTATTCAGTGGGTAACTAATGAATCTTTATCTTCTCATATTGTAGTGAAAGTACTATAAATTGATTTCAGTAGTAGCTGTTTCTTTCTGTGGTAAGCAATATAAACTAACTTTCACTAGCTTAATGAGAAACAAAATAATCAGCCAAACAAGATCCATAAAGCACATTTATTAGAACATTCCAGTAAATATTTACCTAGAAGAAATCAAAGAACCTCCAAGTTAGCTCTTTTGTAGAGTTAACAGAAGTGTTTGTAAACACAGAATTTAAAGTGGACAGAGGAAGTAAAAGTAGGGAAGTGATTGGGAATAGAAAAGCTAACAGTGAGAAAAAAGAAAACCATTCTTGGCCATGAATGGGGGGATCCAGCCAATGAATGAGACTTGCACAGAGACAGTACTGTAAACAGCGCTCTTGCCTACTTGAAACTATATTAAGTACATACTGTTGGGGGAAATACTTGATCTTATTATTCAGCTGTTATTAGTAACTAACAAAACTGAGGAAATGAATGAGGTAAAATAATGAAAAAAAAACAATAAAAAACAAATTCACAATGCTATGGATTTATGATCCCATCCATAGCAAAAAGAGAATAATACCCATTCAGCAAAGCTGCTCAGTCTCACACAACCACTGTAGCTTCTGAACTTCTCTAAACCTGAACACAGATTTCTCTGAATCTAAGGACTGGAGAGAATTTTAGTCCTATGACCCTTTCTAATATTTCACCTCAGAAAGGGAGAGTAACTTCAACAGGTCTTATTCTCATTTAATCTTTTAGGTACATACAAACAGACTAAAAGAATCCAAATTGTTCTGATTCAAACTCTACTAACTACAGCAGAACAATATTCTAGTTTCATTTCTCTGAAGTTTTCAAATGGACATTATCTACTGCTGTAATAAAGCATCATGACCAAACATAGGATACAAACAAATAGGAACAAATGGAGGAATGAGTTTATTTCATCTTACATCTCTCAGGTCACACTGCATCACTGAGGGAATTCAGCACAGGAACTCAAGGCAGGAAAGATGCAGAGACCATGGAGGATCTCTGCTTGCTTCCCATGATTTGCTCAATTTGCTTTCTTATACACTTCAGGGCCACCTTCACAGGGATGGCACCACTCAAAGTGAGCTGGGCCCTCCCACATCAAGAGTTAATCAAGATCATATCCTCCAGACTTATCTACAGGCCAAATATATGGACGCATCTTCTCAGTTAAGAGTCTCTCTTCCCAGGTGTGTCCAGATTTGTGTGAAGTTGACCAAAGCTAGCCAGGACAGATGTTTTCACATTTTTAACTATAGTAACAGGTGAGCATGGTAGAGCTTTCCATCTTCTAGTGTCTTCCTCAATCTCTTCACAGATTTAAGGGTTTCACTATAGAGGTCTTTCATATACTTGGTCAGATTTATTCCTATGTACTTCAGTATTTTATTTTGGTGGCTAGTGAGAATAGGAGTGTTTCTCACTCTCAGGAGATTTATTGTTGGTTTATAGAAAAGCTATTAAATTTATCTAAGTTGATCTTATACCCTGCTATTTTGCTAAAAGTGTTGGTCACTTCTCAAAATTCTCTGGTGGAATTTTTGGAATCTCTTATGTGTTATATCATTTCAAATAGGGATGACATGGGTGGATGGTTTGGCTTCTTATTTTCCTACCTGTATCCCTTTAATTTCTTTCTTTTTTGTTGCTTTAACTGGTGCTTCTGGCACAATATTGAACCATGGGAAAGCCCCATCTGGTTGTTGAATTCAGCGGAATTGCTTTAAGATTTTTTCCATTTAGGAGGATATTCTAATATATAGCATTTATTATGTCAAAGTATGTTCTCTGTAGTCCTAATCATTCTACTCATTCTATGACCTTTATCATGTAGGCATGCTAGATTTCATAAAAGGTCTTTCCTGCATCTATTGAGATGATCACATGAGTTTTGTCTTTAAGTCTATTATATATTTATTGACATATGTATAATATTATTAATACATATATACATATATGTATATATAATACTTGCAAACCAAATTAAAGTATATATATACATATATGTATGTATATATGTGTGTGTGTATATATACATATATGTGTGTGTGTGTGTACACCTGAATTTGGTTTGCAAGTAATTTAGAGAGGAATTTTGTATCTTTGTTCTTTGGGGATAGGGATATTGCCCTGTAGTTTGTTGTGGTTTTGATAGTAGAATAATACTGGTTTCATATAAGGAGTCTGGAAGCACTCTTTCTGTTTTTGTTTTAAATAAGATAAAAAGTATTGTTTTAAAACTTGTTTTGACTAGGACATCTGCTGTGTGATAGTATGCTTTGTATATTATAGAGAAGTTGTATCCACAAAACCTTAACAATATGGTTGCCTAAATAAGACTTAAAAAATGAGAACACCAGCTTACATGCAACATGGATAGGAGAATCTCACATACCTCACCCCTAGATGAAGATGTCTGCTGAGAGGGAAAATCATTTTCCCCCCGTGATACGTCACTTAATTGGTTATTCAATACCAAATGGTCAGATCTAAACACATACATATGAGCAGCATTACAGGAACTCAGTTGTTTTTATTTATATAGTTATATGTATAATATATAATTTAAATAATAAGAGATTGTGAATCTGAGT
>CAJQZJ010036826.1:0-23548 GCA_907164525.1 Lophiomys imhausi | reverse complement strand
AAAAAAAGAGCTTAGTGGTAAAGAGTACTGGCTGCTCTTTCAGAGGACTTGACTTTGGTTTCCAGTACCCATGTAGTGGCTCACAACTGTCTTTAACTCTAGTTCTAGGGGATCTGGTAGTGTTTTCTGGTCTCTGTAGGCATGAGATACACAAGTAATACATATATGTAGGCAAAGCACCCCTCACATAAAATTAAAAAAAATAGATGGAGTGCTAATAATTATTTGTGCTCATATTTTTAAGAATGTACTAACACATTAGCAGTGATATGTTTATGCAGTCTAAACTCAATGAACACAGCAATCATTTACCATGCACTTTTAGAGGAAGAGCTGTGAATTTCAATATAATATAATGACATTGACTTGAAAGACCTGGAGAGGGAAGTCCCTCACCCAAGACTCCGGATATCACAGCCACCCAAAAACTCCCAAGAGACCATCTTGATGCAATCCGCAAGAGGTTTATTTTGGGGATCAACGCGTTGAGGCCGAAACTCATATCCCACGCAGGGGTAGAGGAGTTTCCACCCCAATGTGGGGGAGAGTAGGGTATTTAAAGAAAAAAACCACAAACCAAGAAGGTGAGGGGAAATACAAATGGAAAGTACCAGCCCATTATTTAGTTAGTCATGTGGGAAACACCGTATACTTGTTTTTCTCAGGAATGAATTTAATCTTACTTTACCATCTGCTTTGTGGTCAGCTAGCTCCTAGAGCCTGAGGCTCATGTCCTGACTGACCTTCATTCTTGGTTCTGCCTTTTTATGGTCAGCTAAGTTCCTGGAACATAGCTGGCCTGGCTCCACTCTTTCTGCCAGGGGGATCTTTAAAATTTTTCATTCCTTTCAAACTCAAATTATGTTTAAAAGAGAATGTGACCATTCATATAGGACTAAATTTTTTAAAAGTATGCTTCCACTGCTGAACACCTGTCTGATGTTTACTTGTCTTCCTATATTAAAGTAAAACTGGAAACATAAGAATAGATCCCCTTGATGTCTTGGCAACAGCACCTGCATCCTCGCCATTCTTTTTTTCTATCCTATTATAATGAAGCATGTCAGATTTCAGCACACTCCACACTCCAAATAATTTTATGAAGTCTATCCTTTATCCATTTTTGCATCTGGATATTTCCCTTGAACTATTAAACATTCTTTAATCACTTCAATCTCTACAAATGGCCCTTTTGGTTTTCCACATTACCCTCTCTTTCATCTCTGTATTTCCCATTAGTTCCCTGCTTAGCCTGCTTTAATTTCTCCTCCACTGCCATTTTTAAATATCTCATCTCTCATTAAGGTCAGCTCTGCCATCAGAGGCTCAAAGTCCGATGAATATGATCTCCACCTTTTACTTTGCTCACAATCAGAAGCACTCATGGTTCTGAATATTGTTCTGTTAGAGACAAGCTGTTCACTAGACCTCATCCTGATAGTTTGCTTCACCAGTTTATCAGATAGGCGTGATAGTTTATACTATCAGTTTATTTCAGCTGTTCTGCCTTTTCTGGCCTCCATTCCTGTATCCACCTTTGAATGCTGAGATGTTTGAAATCTTATGTTCACTTTGCTCTAAGCTGAACATTCTTCCTAATGAGATCTTACAGTGTGTATGTATCATGACTACATATACACTTGTGGCTTTCCTCATATCAATTTCAGATTCATCTGTTTTTCTGCCTGTGCAGGTAATTTTCAACCATCATTAATTGATAATTGAAGTCGCCCAAATCTAATACACTCTGGTATTCCTCCTGAGAAAAATGAACTTTGAAATGGGAGCTGACTTGATAATTATAGGTTGGTCTCTGCCAGGGCTCACTTAACATGAGACCCCCGGAGTGTAGCAGCCTGTCTTGCTGTGTAGATACAACTGCACAAAATTGGAAAAACTTCAGAAGGAAGAGCATTTTGATTCCATTAAATTCCAAAGCTGGTCTTAGAAGATCAATTCCTCTCTCCCAAAAACATAAAACTTAGAATAGTCCTTTCATTGTTTCTAAACCTTTCTCTGCAGGATGCGTCATAAGGCAATTCTCTTGCTAATCCTGCCTAGTACCAGATTGCAAAGACTTCATTCCAGAAGGGTTCTACCCTCTTACAAGAGAAAGGAGTTTTACACCTTTACAGGAGACCTCTGGGGCTTCCCGCTCAGTGTATTCATTTGGTCGGATGCTTTCATGCAGTTTTAGTCCCTCTTGTTAATTATTCCTTGAACATTCATTAAAAAGCAAAGCAAAACAAACAATGTACTTTCTCAGCATCTTCAGGATATCATTTTTGAAGTCTCCCGTGCCATGTGAAAGTTTCAATAAACAAATGTAATTGATTTTTTACTGTTTGTCTTTGTCTAGCAAAGAGCCCTAGGAGTGTTGGGGAAAATTCCCCTCCCTTATACCTCTGTGCTGTTAGATGTTGGTCTTTGCTATTTATTCTCTTGTTGAGCATAACCAGCTTCATAGTCACAAATGTCAGTGCCACATTGAAGTCACCATGAAGTGAGGCAAAGTATAATTATTCCATGCTATTTTGTATACACAGACATAAACAAGGTTTCCGAGTGACTCAGAAAATACATAAGGTACCTCCTGTGCACAAACAACAAACTATCACTTCTTTATTAATTCCTACTTTTGCCTCATTCCAATTTGCTCTCCCTGGAGATAAGATTTACTGACATTGGGTCTGAAGGCTCAAACCGTTAATTCTAGGGTTTGGGACGCTATGACCGGAAGATAATAAATTTGAGGCTAGCTTAGTCACTGTAGATGGTTTCAATATAGTTTAGTCCTCCAAGCAAGATTGTATTTTAAAAAGTATAAAACCAACCAACCAAAACAAATTTTTATATGCATTGCCACAGTGTGCATAGTCCCCACTTTCTACTAGTATCTTATCCCAAATGAAAACCTCCTTAGGTGACCCAACCAAAGCTGATTCCTGTTGGAGTTCCTTTGACCCTTCTTAAGCTGTTCCTTGATTTTTCTCTTAGATCAAGTGTCATTTATATACACAGGAGACCTATTGATTTTTGTTTTGTGAATTAATTTTGTGTCTACCTACTTTGCTGAAGGTGTTTATCAACTGTTGGAGTTTCCTGGTGGAATTTTTAAGGTCACTTATGCATACTATCATATCTTCTGTAAAAAATGATGCTTTGATTTCTTCCTTTCCAATATGTGTTCTCTTTATCTCCTTCAGTTGTCTCATTGCTCTAGCTAGAACTTCAAGTACTATGTTGAATATATATGGAGAGACTGGACAACCTTTTCTGTCTGTGACTTTAGTGGAATTGCTTTGCGTTTCTCTCCATTTAATTGGATGTTGGCTATAGGCTTGGTGTAAATTGCCTTTATTATATTGAGGTATGTCCTTGAAAAGACCGTGAGAGAAGCTGTTAAACTCTGGCTGTCCAAAGCCATTGGAAGGAAAAGGCAGTTAGTAAGAGATGGTTGTCTTTGGTTTGTTTGGGGAATAAATGCTGATAGGAATGAAACTCTTTGGAAACTCCCTGGGTACTTTCAAAGACCTCTTAATATCACTGGCAATTTCACAATTTGGCCACAGGTAACTTAGACAACAGCATAGCATGTGTGGCCCAGGTTCTATGTAATTTATCTTAGATGGTCAAGCACAAGGAAATGATCTGGATTTAATGTATGCTGGAAAGAGGAATGGAACCATTATCTGATTCTTCAGCTGGGTGGAAATCTAAGTAGTCATTCCTGGTGACAACTTCTGTATATAATGAACTTGGCCACTGGGAAATTTATCCATGCTTAATTTCCTCTGTACTAAGCTATCTTTAAAAAGATTCAGGATAAACCTCATGATTTATAGAAGTTAATTTCAATCTCTATTCAAGGGGATAAGTGACAATGCAGGATACCATTTGAATATATGGTAAATCTCACAAACAGTAAATTAGCACTTCAAATGCATTTATCTAAAGCTATAAAGGATTTATCACTACATGTCAGAAGAGATAAAGTTTTATTACGAAGAGAACTGTAGAATACAAGTAGAGAGACTGAAATGTGAGGTCGTGTTTGCCTGTCACGGGCAGTGCTCACAACATCCAATGCACAGCACAGGATAACTCAAATGAACATCATTCCAAGCATTCTCACAGTCCATGCTTGCAACTTTACCCTTTGGGACTCAGCTGTTCTCGCTGGCTGGCTTAAAGTCTCTTATTCTGCTGTAACTAAGAGTGGACTTTCATTGGGATTTTTTACCAGTGTGCCTGAGAGAACAAGGAATCCTTCTTCCACTTTAAAAGCAGTGTGTATGACCATTTTTGTTTCATTTGCTGGACTAGTCAGCATTTTCTCCAAGGATAATTTCCATAGGCACAGCTCTCTTCATGCTCAAGGTATAGCCACTGCCTGGCACATGGTTTTGGCTGTCTGTGTTGGCTAATATACACTTGCTAGAAGGCAGAATGCTTTGGGATTATTCACCTAAATCCAGATGACCAAAGGAATTACAAATGAACTTAGAATTATTGCATGATACACACATGCATATCTTACTAATGGGTTTGCTATCATTCAGCCTGTCTCCTTCGAGCTTAGTCACAGAATAGACAAAATTCTATGACTTTAAAGGGTAATATGATATAGATGGTTGTTAATTTTAATCTCTATTGAAGAGAATGTTATTCAGAAATAGAAATTTATACTTTACATGTAGACAAGTCAATCTATAGTTGAAGCACTTATTACCAAATCATAAGAGGGATGCCAAGAGACCCAGGTAGGACCTCAAATGTCTAAGAGGTTAAGAAGTATGAGCTGGCATAAACTATCAATCACTGTTCAGTCACATGAATAATTAGAACAACATGTGACAAAAATTATTCCCAAACTTTACATACTAGAAAGCAAACATCAGCACCACATCCCTTATATACTACTTAAAAGACATTTTGTAAGTATGTGCTGGACCTTGTACAAATTCTCAATATAAAGTATTTTTCCTGTACAATCACGATCTGGGCATTTTGCTGTTCCACATACTCATGGCCATGGCATGCTGTTTCAGTACAGCCCCCAGTGCAAGAAGAGTCAAGTATCTATGGGCTGAGAACTTTAAAACCATGAGCCAAAATGCATCCTTCCTCCTTAAAGTTGATTGCCTCATTTATTTTGTCTTAGTTACAGAAACTTAAAACAATATTCTGAGTTTGGATATTTTTAAAGTTCATCCAATTTCCTTATTTTAGGCAGGTGTGTTGTATTATCAAAACAGAACTAAAATCACAAAACTTGCTACAAAAATTATGAACACTACCCTCAATGCCTAGAAAATTGTAAATAGTTTAAAAATACATACAGAGTTATCTGGATACCTAAACCACATAAAGACTCAATAACAACAACAACAACAACAAAGAGAATTACAGATCAATTTCCATTATGAACACAGGTACAAGAATATTCAATAAAATACTTGCAAACCAAATCCAAGAACACATCAAAATGATCATCCACCATGATCAAGTAAGCTTCATTCTAGAGACGCACAGATGGTTCAGTAAACAAAAATCAGTAAATGTAATCTACCATATCAACAAACTGTAAGAAAAATTATGTGATTATCTTATTAGATAAAGAAAAAACCCAACACCCCTTCACGATAAAAGTCCAGTAGAGACTAGAGATACAAGGGAGATACCTCAATATACTCATGGAATATATGTTTTCAGTGATTTCAAGAGATGAAAAATCATCCCAGAATTATTTCAAGTGGTGATATGACCTGTGACACAGAATCTGGCATGAAGTCATCAAATAGATTTGACATGATGCTTTGGGACAGAATGAAACAAATATTTGTGCTTTAAAAGTGAATGAAGTACTTCAAAGACATTTCATTTTGCATTGATTCCATTGAATAGAATTTTGAGAGAAAACTCATTGAACAACAACAACAAGATCGATGTCATTGTCTTTAGTAACAAGAAAACAATTCTTCTAAAAGTCACAGTAAATTGGTTATGAGTGTCAGCTTGCCTTCCAGAAAAGATGTTTGCATGACTTCAAATAAATCAACATAACTACAGAAAATCAGAGTCAGGACATACCAGGGAGACTGTGCAGTTCTGTGACATGTTTTGTCATTAGAAAAACTCTTACCACTTTGACCCTCCAGCAGGAGCCTTGGCTCAGTCAATGAAAACACAACACAGATGGATCCATGGCTTCATTGTAAAGTCAGGCTGACGAGACATTAGACAAATCTTTCAAACTCTCCAAGGAATTTGGGCTTTTTTTTTTTTTCTTACTCAAAAGAAAGAAAATTGCTGTCGCCAATAAGGTTGTTTTCTTCCCCCTCTCTGCCACAGAAGTTTTAATTGCAGACTATAAGTTTTCAATTTGGAATGACTCTCTGAACTGGTGACTTAGAAAAGATAACTAGTCCCTGGTAGTTAATATTCACTTAATTTTATTTAGAAAAACAGAAAAAAAGAATCCAAAGAATACAGATAAATACTCATTTACCTACACCACGATTTTCATTTTTGATCAAATTTTATATATTTGAAATGATCACTCTGTTAGAAATATAAAAGTTTTCAATAAATAAAATTATATGCAGAGTTCATTAAACTCCCCCTTTTTGTCAGTTTTTTTTTTGAGGCAGGATTCTGCAAATGTAGCCTAGGCTACCCTCATTCTCAGTAAAGCCCTCCTGTCTCTCAAGCCTCTCAAGGATGAAAATTCATATTTAGTTATAATTGCTTAATGGTTAGATATTATTTACACTCCTAGTACTCTAGTGTTTATTATAATATAAAAATAGAGATAAAACTACTTTATTAACCAGAAAGTCATAATTAAATGATAAAACCAAGTACTTGAAACAGGAAACTCATAAACACACACACACACACACACACACACACACACACACACACACACACACAGTTTAGGAGATATTAAAGCATAGAATGTCCGTTCTTCTGGCAGAGGCTCTGGCTTTACCATGAGTGATATCTCAATGGTTCCCATGGTTGTAGAGGATGTAGAGAAAGTTCTAGAAATGTAGCTTTATAGCTGGTGGCATCCTGATGTGGGAGGGTATGAGGAGGAGATCACATGGCATGGGACAATCCAGAGATTGTGGAGGGGCCAGACTTTTACAATAATTAACCCATATGAAAACTAACTGGAGTCTCTACATTCCTCATTTCTGCCTTTTTAGTGGATTATTTTATTTTATGTATTTTTTATTTGTTCTAGACAGGGTTCCTCTGTGTAGCCCTGGCTGTCTTGAAAATCACTCTGTAGACCAGGCTAGCCTGGATCTGGGATCAAAGATGTGCACTACCACCACTTGCTTGACTTTAGTGAATTTCAAAGTTACTATCTCCAAGATGTTATTAAGGAATTTAGATGGGATCACTGGGTGTTTCCTGAGGTAAAAACCAACAAAATCAGAACTGAATGCAGTGAAAGTATAACTCTCAGGAATACTATAAGATAGGCTAGTTTTTCTGTAAGCAAAGCTGACAGTTCTGTTTGAGATTCTCAGGCCCCAGTGAACATCTTGAACTCCTAACTCCCCAGCACAACATCAAAGACCACATATAGACTATGTTTAAGACTTACCCAATCTTTCTCATTTCCTATAAATGCAGGCTCTTTTCTTAGCACATGAGAAAGAAAAAACACACCCTGTATTTCAGCTTGCCACTTCTACCCAGGGTGAGAAAGACCAAGAAAACTATGTTTTTGCTTTGTGCACTCAGTAAGAAGCTTCAGCCATTTTCCTGTTCTGGCTATTGGAACCAGCATCAGGAACAAAATGAGACATAATACCTACTCAGAAGACAGAGTGACCTTGCTCACTCTAAAGGACACAAAATTTGACAAATAACTCACTAACTTCTCTCCCAGGTACTTCATATAATAGAAAGATAGATTTTCTCTCATGTTCTCAAAATGTATATTAGATGACAAGTCGTGACAAGAATTAAGAGGTTCTTGATACCATACTTTTTAATTATTAAACACTTATTTATTAACACATATATCTCTTACTTATAACAAATACACTTACTTACTACTATTCCTATAAATTCCTACAACCCCTATAAATGCCTATGACCCCTAAGACCTAATCACTAAACCTATTGATAACTATTACAACTATTTTTCTAAGGATACAGTCTCTGGGGAAGGTCCTCAGTCGTCAGGAACACAGTCTCTGGGGTAGACCCTTTAATGCACTTAGCAGTCCTTTTTCTGGAATATATCAGACACAGGTTCGTCAGGGTAAATTGGCTATGGCAGTCTCACCTTAAATAAGGCCTGAGGCTTTCTTCTCTCTGGGAGACTCAGCGTCTGTAGGTCAACTTATTTCCTTTGTATCAGCAACTCTGTCGCTCTGCCTCAGTCTTTAAAGCAGGCCACAGTTCCGTTCAGGCTGCTGTTCCCACAGGTCAAACCCCTCTAGGCAAGAGCTAAGCCACAGGGTTTAGTCCTTGGCCTTTTGCTGTCTTTCCGAGGCTTTATCTGCTCACCAGCTTCCTTCTGCCTCAGAGAGATCTGGCCATTGGTCTACCAGCACTTTCTCCAGCAGTACTCTTGGAGCTCTCTTGTATGGGGGGGCCCTTAGCATGCAACTCTCTGAGCTCATCCACTTATCCTTAAATAGGATCGCTCCTTGCTCCACCTGCTTCAGCTTAATTTGGGCTCTGCCCACTTAGCAGTTGAAAACAATGCCAGGTCATAAAGTCTTTCCTTGTTTCACCTGGCTTCAACCTTGTTTTTCAGTCCAAAGAGACTCCCCTCGTTTCATGTGACTTCATCCATAAGCTGATAAGCTAATTGCTCACAGCGAAGTTGATCTTCATTCCCCAAATTAAGAGACTGTATCAGAAACCTAGATATTCACTAAATCTAACTTATATTAATCTATCAACCCCTACAGGTTCTTATGTATAAAAGTCAGATTTTTCCCCATGACATTTTGTATGTAACAGAAGTAATCTATCACATGAAGACATATGCTAGTGCCACACCCGCCTCGCCAACAGTGCAGGCTACGACCGCTGTGTGACAAGCACGCGTGTTGTACGGCTGGGTGGTGCCTCGGGGCTTATGCGAGCCTTGAGGGATGACCCACTGGCCAAATGGGGTGATGGGCTGAGGCCTGGAGATTTGTGGAGGCGAATATTCAGGTCCCCCGGGGAGCCAAAGCGGCTGGGGATGTTCGGTGGACTTGGTTTCACTTTTGGCTGCTTGCTATATCTTATCATTTACACAGGAGTTCCTAGAATTGGAATGCGTGACAAGGACGCGGGGAAAAATGTGGTAGCTGCCCCAGAGCTGATGGCGCTGAGTACACTTCAAGAGAAAGAGAAATTAGATATCCCTGGAAGTTCCCAAGTTTCAGAGAAAATACAGATCATTGAGTTGGAGCTCGGCGAGGCAATTCGAAATATGTCTTTAAATGACTCTTATGTGAATGAGCCTATACAGGAGTTAATACATTTGATGCAAAATGATTCTAGTTTGCTGGTACATGAGGCCCTTGGCCAATTGCAGGAAAAGGAATTAGAGCTAAGGAATAGAGTTCATAGGGTTTGGCGAAGCATAGAAAACAAAAACAATAAATTCTATGTACCTGGTGTTCCCATGAAACTGATTGATGGAGGAACTAGGCCTGCATATCGGATCAAAGGGAAATGGTTTGTCCCTCCTGTGAACCCACAGCCTGGCCCTGAGCCATGGCCTGCACCAACCACCTCTCCTCCAATGTTGCCCTATACAGGAGTCTATGATAGGGACATGGTTAGGTGGGTACAGCACAATGGCAAAATTACTCCCTACCAAAGGCTGGGACAATGGGAAAGAATAAAGCGTACTCGACCTCCTTGGTGCACTCTCACTGAGTCAGAAAAAGAGAACTTACTCAGCCAGGTGCTGAATGCAGTCAGCAAACACAAAGGACAGCCTTGGTGCCAGGAGCAGTTGAGAAAGTGGGGCTGGGACTGGGCCCAGCCAGTTTGCAAAGGAGTTGATGCTGTTCAACGATCCCTGGTATGATAGATTGCCACCTCCCCCCATTGTCAAAGTTTTACACTATATGCCTCCAGGGTATCTGATAAAAGAAACATAATATGCTGATGAAAAATTTTGTGGTTATCTGTCACAGATGACCGCTAGCTAGTGCCAGCTGGTCAGCTCCGGGTCACTGCATTAAATCATCTAGAAAAAATCAAAGACATCTTGAGTGTACATATCCTATTCTTGGTAAAATTCTGTTTCTGCTTTTTGGCTGATGACCAATCTTATGGTTCCTGGTTTTACTGTATAAATTCTGCTTTGAAAAAGTAAAACTTTGCAGCAGCACAGAACCTCTTGTGTGTCGTGTTGTCTGTCACGCCTAATCCGCCCCTACCTGGAAATCTTCTCGAGCCTTGGATCGGAAAGCTACGACCCCCGCCCACGGTGGTCGGCAGCATGCTAGTACAAAAGAACATTGCTATAACAACTCAGTTAAGAAATGGAAGGAAAGATGTATCCAGGCATGTTGTCACTGAGCTGGACTGGAGTGAGTGAAGCTTAGCCAATATGGGTTAGGCAGGATCTTGGTCAGTGTGGGAGAAACTGCCTTCTCTGGAGACAGTTATTAGTGAAACAACTCTCTTTATTGTAGGGGAACAAAGGTTATATAAACCTTAGAGAATGGGTAGGAGTTTTTGGGGTGAGTGTACATTATTGGCTAGGGCTGAGTTGCTGGGAATGCTTCATTTGCATGAAGAGGAATTCCAGGTGATTTGCTGGACATGTTTTTATAAGGAGAGTCCTGGCCACCAGGCTATGTGACTACCTCAAGGGTGGCAAAGGCAGGGACTGTAAGGCCACATGCACTGGGACATGCAGGCCCAGGACAGGGAGGGAGCAGTCCCATTCCTGCCAGTTTCAAGATGAGATTTTTGGGGTATGGAGGCATCTCACCCTCACTCTTGCTCTGGACCAGCTCACATGACTTTCAGGCCCCGTGGTCATAAATCATTTGTCTTGTGATTTATGTGATTTATTTCTAAAACTCCCAATAAACATACATGAATAACCATATCAGGGGGAATTTAACTCTTACCTTAATTTGTCTTTAAAAGGCAATTATTATTTTCAATATTAAATAGATTAGTATGAATTATATGCACACACATATACTTTCATATGTATATAAGAGGTGAGTTCATAAACAATAAAATTAGAAATTGCTTTCTGAACAATAATAATTACTTTGGAGAGCTCTTTAGTGTAAACACACATTTTGGAAGTAATGAGACCTGCTTGTTTGTAGCATATATAAATCTGGATGTGAAATATTTGCATAGTAATGACATTTCAAATTTGAACCTTAGTTAGGGTTTTATTGCTGTGAAGAGACACCATGACCATTAATTGGGGCTGGCTTAGAGTTTCAGAGGTTTAATTCATTATCATGGCAGGAAGCATGGCAGCCTGCAGGCAGACATAGTGCTAAAGAAGAAGCTGGGATTTCTACATGTTGATCAGCAGGCCCCAGGACATAGACTGGGACACACTTCTTCCAACAAGGCCACACCTCCTAATAATGCCTCTCCCTGTAGAACTAATTTAATTAGCTATTTTCTACAAATGGCACCCAACATAATTTAATTAATTAATTCTACAGATCCCTATAGACCTATGGGAGCCATTTTTATTCAAACCACCACACCTTACTTTGGGAGATCCCATTCTGTAATTCAAAGTAAGCATCACATTCTTCATCAGAATTCAAATGTTTTTAAGTTCTTCAACAGTATTTCTCACTTACATGAGAGCCCAGCGAGTACATCTCTCATCACACATCCTTGCACAGATTCTCAGCTATTGAGTAAATATAGCATATGGAATAATCTTTTCTCAAATCATAACATCAGATGGTGGTTCTATTTTGATATTAATCATTAACAGCAGAGAAATACAATAATAAGCTTTTATTAAAGTCACATTTCACAGGTCTATTATTTTTTTCAAAACAGATCAAAAAAGCTTGAATCCTGAGATGGGGATGTACTTGATTAGAGAAACACATCTACCATTTCTACACACATCCATGAACATGCTGCCAAGTGATATCTTTACATTCTCAGACTAGGAATAAAATGGGCAAAATACTTAAGACCTGAAATTTGAATTATCTTGGTAGTTTCAGGGAAATTTTTACTATAGATGAAGGCATCATTCCTGACTAGTGTACAATGCATGAATGTTAATGACTGTCGAGCAAACTGTGGGAAGGAATTAAGAAGAAACGAGTCTTTGAGTCTTTGTTATTCCTGTCACACATGTCACCTCCACTCATTTGTACTGTCAAAGCCAGTCACATAGAAATTCAAGTAGTCACAAGCCTAGAACTCTTCAATTATTTTTTTTTCTTCCCACAGGTCTTCATCATCCTGTTACCTGAAATTGTGTGCTGAGCAGAGTTTTGCGATGATACATATCTAACACACGGCAGCAGCAAGCAATGAACTTCTCATTTTAAAGTTCCTGATGCTTTGGGAGTTTTATGTAAAAGTTGAAACTAGAATAGTCTATCTAGACATACCCTAGCATGGAAAGATCTTCTAGAGACCAAAAGTTATTTATTTTTTTCTCTGAGTTTGGTATCTGGTGCCCAGAGGATTTTCAGAACTAAAAGTTAGGAACATGGTTTTAAAATGACTTAACATTTGAACTGTAGTTTTCCCAGAGGAGACAACATTAGTGACAGCATCTATAACACTGCAGCATCTTATTCATTAGGAAAGTTCAAATTTCATTCCAAGATATATTCAACCAAAAGAATAAAAGGATATGTCCATAAAAGGACATGTATTTACAGATGTTCCTAACAGTTTTATAAAAATGTTTGCCAATAGTTGAAGATACCAACAAATTAGAGTATATGTAAATAATGAAATGTCATTCAGCAATTAGATAGAGGAGCTATCAGAAATGATACTCATGGATGAATAAAAAAATATGCCAAATGAAAGAAGCCTAAGGAAAAGTGATGTATATCCTATCATTCAATTCATGTAAAGTGATGGTGATGTAAAATGAAGTGATGGGTAATTTCAGATAGGTGGATATGTACTAAATAGAATGCAAACAAACAAACAAACAAACAAACAAACAAAAAGATCCTACAAAGAGACCTGGAGCATTTTAAAGGAGATGGGTAGGTTGTTGTAATTATGGCATTTCATTGATTTTAGATTTTATGAAGTTTAGTACTTTATGTGTTTGTTGTATGTCAAGTATCCTAAACATAATAACTCATCAGAAAATACAATGACAACAAATGATAGTGAGGATGTAGTAGAAAGGGAACACTTATTCACAGTTGGTAAGAGGCTAATCACTGGAAATAAGTGTGGAGATCTCTCAACAGGTAGAAACAGATCTACTATATAACCTAGCTATATCAATCCTGGTCATGTTCCCAAATGAATCTCTGTCCTGCTACAGAGATACCTGCTAACCATGCTCATTCCCTCATTTTCACAATAGTTAGGAAACAGAATAGGCCTAGATATCCATCAACTGAATAATGGATAACAAAACTGTGGTACATATACATAAGGGAATTTTTATTTAGCTATAAAAATTCCATCGTGAAATTTGTAGGTAAATATGTACAAAGCTGGAAAAAAAATTACAGAACCCACATATGCAACATTTGTCTTTCCCTGACAACATAGACAAATGTTGCATATGTGGGTTCTACCTTCCAATCTCTAATTTTGTATAAGAGTTCTATAGAGTTCTTAGAGGTCATTGGGAAAGAGAGGTCTTAAAGGATGGAGGATGTTGTAATATAAATAGTATGAAAGTAGAGAGGGAGGGGGAGTAACAGCGGTGGAAAGATTTCAATAGAGAAGTGATTGAAGAATAGGGGAAATGAGAGGGCTGAGGAAAGAGTTAATAAAAGCAATGAGTTTGAGTATGAAAATTTCATATGGAAACTTATAATCTTGTAACCATATTAAAATATAATTTATAATTAAAAGAAAGAATCAGAAGGGAGATATCCTGCATGTCTAGACAAAGCTACTCTTAGAAGCTATAGGTTATTGATAAAACCCCAGTGGTAGGTATGAGATGCCTTCTTATGGTTTTTGGTCAAGGAATCTCTCAAACAATACAGCCTTATGGTAGCATTAGTGTTAGCATATAATAGAATAGGGAACTTGGAATAAGTAAAAGCCTGGACTTTAAGATAAAAGACTTACTTCCGAAGTGACATGTCCTTGGGAACTCACCAAGGACTGAGGACTTCTTTGATCATAGGGCTAGGGGTGGGGACATGCCCCCTGAGGCGCCTGCCCTCAGATCTCAGTCTCCAGACCACCCATCATTTCACACCCCCCTGCAAAAAGCTTTTGAAAAGACTGAGCCCAGGGGCATAGCTTGAAAAGAGCATGAAAGCTTCTGCTGAAGATATTTAAGTCAAGATTCACATAGAGAGTTTGGCTCTTCTTTCTGTTTCACCTCCTCCTCATCTGGCAGGGAAACTCACATCAATCTCATAGGAAAGCTTCACCCTCTGATATTGACCGGGTCTGGAGAGGAGACAGATTCTCACTGAGATTCTGGAGTGCCTAGACTTGGAATTGTCTTTCCTCAGAGCACAGGAACTCCGGGAACACTGAAATAGGACTTTTGCAGGCCATAAGCATCTGAATAGGTGAGCCACCTGGGAGACTTTTCATATGTTAAATAATTGGTCTTAAGACCACAAAGACAATTCCTGCTTGATAAACTGTCTTAGGATCTGACAAACGAAATTCAGAGACTTTAAGAGACTTTAAGACTGAAAGATTGTATGAAGACCAGCCATCCATAAGGACCCTCGCCCAGAGGAAAAATATCCTTTTGAGAAACCTTAGGTTAATGTTAAATGTTTGTATTATAGGTATTAAGAAGTTTTAGGTGCAAAGTTTTAGAGTTAGGGTTTGGATTTAAGATTTAGGAATTTTATAGGCAATTGTTAGGTAATTGTTAAGTATTAATAAATATATGTTTGATAAATAAAAATTTACTGTTACACAGCCTCTTGCCATTCAGTCTTCTTTTAGTTGTTTATAGATCCTAGGACCCTACAGCTGAAAGCACCACACTTTGTAGTTGCATGACATTGGGACATCCAACTGGAACTGAATTATGCACCCTCCTCCCTGCTAACTTGCTTTTATAGCACTGTAAATTGCAATGCAGGCTTCTGAGGGAGGATAGGCATCAGTGAAACATTCTAATCTGCCAGGCAAGATGTGCATATTTGTGCAATAGTGACACAACTGTTGTGGAGATAACCAATATGTTTCACAGAAAGAAATTCACACCTGGTACTATAAGTCCACTTAAAAGTCCATGACAGGCAGGAGTCATGGCTCCTGGGTTGGGGATAGGGATCAATTCTGTTTGGCTAACCTGGCATAGACATAAATAGTTTCCTAAATGTATGTTATTCCTATGGAAAATGACCACTTTCAGCCTCAGAGAAACATTTCTTTTCAGTGAACAGTGATGAATACAGAATTATGACTGCTGTTTTAGCTAGAGTTTCTCTTGCTGCAATGAAGCACCATGACCAGAAGCAAGTTGGGGAGAAAAGCATTTGTTTGGCTTATGTTTCTACATCACAGTTCATCATCAAAGGAAATCAGAAAAGAAACTCAAGCAGGGCAGAAATCTTGAAGCAGGAGCTAATGCAGAAGTCATGTAGGGGTGCTGCTGAAGGGAATGAAAATTATTAAAAGACCCCCTAAGTCGGCAGTAGAGCCAGGCCAGCCGCCAGGTGGTTCCCGAACTTAGGTGGCCACAAAGCAGATGACTATCATGGGCCCCCAGGGTTTCAGGAACCAGCTGACCACAAAGCCGATGGTGAAGTAAGATTAAATTCATTCCTGAGAAAAACAGGTGTAGGATGTTTCCTGCTGACTAACTAATGGGCTGGTACATTCTACCTACATTTCCCCTCACCCCCTTCAGTTATGGTAAACAATGGGCTGGTACATTCTACCTGCATACCCCCTCACCCCCTTCAGTTATGGTAAACAATGGGCTGGTACATTCTACCTGCATTCCTCCTCACCCCCTTCAGTTATGGTAAACAATGGGCTGGTACATTCTACCTGCATTCCTCCTCACCCCCTTCAGTTATGGTAAACAATGGGCTGGGCTGGTACTTTCCACTTGTATTTCCCCTCACCCCTTGGGTTGTGGTAAACAATGGGCTGGGCTGGTACTTTCCACTTGTATTTCCCCTCACCCCTTTGGGTTGTAGTTTAAATACTCTACTCTCCCCAAAATTGTGGTTGCTGCTCCTCTACCCCTGCGTGGGATATGAGTTGCGCCCTCAGTGCACTGACCCCCCCCCCGAAATAAACCTCTTACGATTGCATCAAGATAGCCTCTTGCGAGTTTTGGGGCGGCCGTGATATCCTGAGCCTCGGGTGAGGAACTTCCCTCCCCTGGGTCTTTCACTGCTTACTGACTGACTCCCCATGGCTTCTTAGTCTACTTTCTTATAGAACCAAGGACCACCAGACCAAGAATGGCACCACAAACAATGGGCTGCACCCTCCCCCATCAATCACTAATTAAGAAAATGCCTTACAGGTCTGCCTACAACCCTGGTCTTAAAGAGGTATTTTTTTTTTTAAATTGGAGTTTCCTTCTCTCAGATGACTTTAGCTCTCAGGACAGACCAATTTAAACATTATTGCCTGGGATTTCCTGTAGCTTGTACTAGGGAAGCATGAAAGCAAGGCAGAAGGCCACATTCAGATTCAAGGTACATTAAAGACAGCACTCAGCATATGCTTTCACCAGATTGGGTTCTGTAACTGTGCTCTGATATCCAACAAGAATGAACATGTCTTATAAATTGAATGTAAACGGTTGTCACAGGAAGCACAGAATCACATCCAAGAACAATACAGGGAACAAATGCACCTGAGGTAACAGGCCCTCTGACTTTTTGTTCTGGAGCTTCTCTTACAGTTCTCCATAGCATTGTTCACCATGCGTCATTCTTTTGACAGTGTTCTGACAAAGGGTAAGAGAGAAATGAGATAGGATTGGGCCAGAGAATAATCACAATGGATAATATATATATATTAAACTAACTTAGTTACAAAGAAAAATATTAAATTTCCCATACAACTGTGTACTTTGGAAAAAATAGATATAATTGGATATAAATTACATAAAATATCTTTCAACGGTATAAACAATTTTTGTAAGTTCAAAATACAGTTTAAAATAACAAAGCAAAAAAAAAAAAAAAAAAAACAAAGGCAGTCACCTTTTGGATTTAACCATCTAAATATATTTCATTTCTTTCTTCTCCAGTTCCAGAGAGAATTGACCAGTAGGTGCTTTTCCTGACATGCAAGTCAGACACTGAACCAACTGTTTCTTCTATATCTAATGAGTCCCTTTGCTATCGCTCACACAAGATTTCTGCTAAATAAATAAAAATCCCTTCCCTTATTTCCCAGAGACAAGCATGGTTGTTGAAAAATAGAAAAGGGATAAATGAAAGCGTGCGTACACACACACACACACACACACACACACACACACACACACACACTCATCTTTTATCCTGGGCTAAAATGGAAGTTCAGGTTTCAAAAGATGTCAAATGTCAGAGGAATAATTTAGTGTGTGCTTATCTGCCCATAACTCACAGAGGATGGGAAGAGAAAATAGTGTTTTCCCTCTGTCTCTAATGATCGACTTTTTAACCCAATGTGCAGTTCACCATTCATCACTGTTCTGACGGTTGGGTCTGCCAAGGGCTACGGCTGTTAGGTAGTCTGAGCTATCTGAATCACCTGGTGAATGCATGCAGCTTGGCACTGTCGGGAAAAGCACTGTAGGGAGGGCACAGCAGGTTTCAGAATCCACCATGGCTTTGTCCTGCAGCCTCAGCTCTGCAATCAAGTCTCCCCAGCTGTGGTGAGAAATGTTGCCAGATGTGTCTGTGTTTGGATAACCACCCAGTTAGAATGGAGTTGAATACGAATTCAGTTTTCAGTCAAGGAAGTTAAGGATTGATTTCCATACCTCAATTAAATTAATTATTACTAATTAACAACATTTTTTATTATTCATTTGGGTCTACTCAACTCTCTGTTGCTAGGTGATAAAGATAATGAGATCCCTTACTCTGGTAATGACAGACCAAGTCTTGGAGTTAGGAAGGTGAACCTAGGTAAACAAAATAACATTGTTATCAGTTGAAGGAAGAAATCTGACTGGATACAGGCAGGGAACTTTGCTATTCTAATCTTTAAATTGGAGTGGCTACATGAATTTTAATTTTACTATTAATAGTGGCATTTGAAAAAATTATATCATGTACTTTTTATACCATAGGATACGTGTCCCACTGTTTTGAAAAATATATCTCATTAACAAGAAACTGGAAGACCAAAAGTCAAAATTCTAAAAATAAATATTTTAGTATCAATGGAGGAAGTGAAAGAATACAGTGATGCAGTTGGAAACATTCCATTCATTGGATATTGTGTGTCTTAGTTTGGGTTTTATTGCTGTGAAGAAACACCATGACCACAGCAACTCTTCCATTCAAGGAATCCAGGGACAACTGGACAACGGAAACCTCAGCAGAAAACAGATCAGACACCAAAGAAGACGAGTGGCCCAGATGATCCAGCCTTGCAGACTTCTTCAATAGCAGTTTCCTCAAAAGTCTATAACCACAACAACTCAAAATCGCTAAGATCGTTCAGCTCCACAGACTACTCCAGCCAGATCTTCAGTAAAGTTCTGAAGATCAGCTTCTGTTTATGAACTTCGTAGGACATCTAAATAGCTGAGCACAAAGGGACTGAACATCAAATTATTCTATTAACATTTTTAACCATTTTTCCATTCTTATTTGGGCCCCAAACAGGTTTACTACATCCCAAATCAGCAGGAAGTCATTTTAAGAGAACAACGTCCCATCCCCAGAAGGTGGGGAGGGTGTTCTCCCCCTTTGGTTATTTGATAGATAATAGAAAATTTTGTTATTTAGGGGAAAAGACTACAAGCTGTTAAATGGTCTTGTTAAATGGGTTTTGGAGGTTAGACCCAGGGACTTCTCTCTTTTGCTTTTCTGTATCCTCCTTTCTCTCCTATATAGGAGTGAACAGACTTGAGAAAAATGGGACATAGACATAGTATAGGAAAGAACAAGAAAAAAGGACAGATTATTGAATATAGCTTTATACCTTTGTATACTGATACAAAATTAATATTGTATTTGGCTAAATTGGTATTGATCATTGTATATTAATGCAAATTTAAGATTGTATAGGGCTACATCGGTATTGATCTTTGTATATTGATACAAAATTAAGATTATATTTGGCCATAATGGTATTGACCCTAGTATATTAATGTAAAATTAAGATTGTATTGGGCTACATCGGTACTGATCTTTATATATTGATACAAAATTAAGATTATATTTGGCCACATTGGTATTGATCTTTGTATATTGATACAAAATTAAGGGTAACGCTTCTTAAAGGTATTGTTTGTAGTAATACTTAAAAATGAAATGTCAAGTTTTGACCTCTTGCTACCAACCGACATAAACTGTTTAGGACAATTAAGAAACGGAAACTAATAGTCATGAAAACGTGTCATTTTGTTAGTTACTATGACAGTCTATCACAGTTATTTTCTAAGCTACTCAGAAATCAAGTTGCTAAGAGACAAGCAATATTTGCTTATCTAAATATAAGAGATAGATAGGGCATCTTCAAAAACCTCAAGAGATCTGCAGAATATGGCATTCAAAGATGTTTTCTTAACTTAAGATTTTTTGATATCGAGACATGTCAGCTCCTGACAGCACCCCCTATTCTACTCCAAGTAGAAGATGAGCATCGAAGAATCTCCAGTGGGAGATGATTAAATTGGTGGTAAGCCATTCTCTTGGCAAGAAAAACCACTTGCTTCAACTGTAGACAGACTTCTGTCCAAAAAGGACAAAACTTGGAAGCAGGTAAGTCGACAGCCTAGCTCTGCCAAGACAGGGTAGGTAAGTCCTTCATAATTCCTGCTCTACAACCAATGTCTGTCAGAGAAATGGGGCCAAATGGCTGAAGATTGATGCTGTAATGTATGGAGAGAAAATGGGAACTGTCCAGGCAGCCACTGGTATGTCATTTTTTAGTTTTGGAAGCTGCAGGCCCTGCACTTCCTATATAATCAGATATATTTATCCCTCTCAGGTCTCTGAGGTGGTTGAAGAATAGATAGCTAGAGTCTCATAGTTAAATTTTGAGTTGTTTAGGAATCAAGAGGGTGTTCTGGATCTAAGAAGATATTTTTAAAATTATGAGGCAAGTTAGTATGAAAGCTGAGTTAGATATAGAACTTTAAACTCATGGAGATGGTTAGATAGTAGAATGTTAAAGTCAGGTGCCAAATACATATGGACTGGACATTGGGAATGTATGCTAAGCCATATAACTCTTATAATCATGACCTATTTATTTCTGTTGTTTTGTATTGTATTTATAGTTATAAGAAAAAGAACCATTATTTGGACTGAAAGGGAGAGCTGTTGGGGGGAAAAATAAATACCTTAAACTAAAAAAAAAAAAAAAAAAGAAGGGAAGAGGATGGTGGGGCTGAGGGGGAGGAGGGTGGAAGGGTGGGACTGGAGGGGGGAGTAGGGAGGGGATTGTGATTGAGATGTAACTTGAAGAAATAAAAAATAAAAAAAAAAGAAATAAGTCTTCTAAATAAACGACATAGAAAGGTGAGAACTGAGAAGGATAAAGGACACAAGGACACCTTTAGCAGAAAGAACAAGCTGTTGGAACCCAGGTTAGAGTCTGAAGCTACTGCCAGCTGCTTTGCCTACAGGACAGGGATATGGAGATGGAAGAGAGAGAGAGAGAGAGAGAGAGAGAGAGAGAGAGAGAGAGGAGAAGGAAGAGAAAGGCCCTGTGAACAGTGGAGCAAAGGTCAAATATATCTGGCAAATCATGTTACTCTTGGACCCAAATGTCTGTCCAGTAGACTTCTGATTGTCTTTCCTGTTTTTTTTTTTAAACTGGTTATTTATTGTTTAAAAGTAAGAATGAGATAACTATGCGTTTGTGGCTAAACTTAGTAGAATTTTTATTGAAACAGTGAAATAAATTAATAGCCTATTTGGAGTCTCTAAGATAACAGAAGCTGGGAAGCATGTCATTGACTGTAAACTGTAAAGCGAGCTATGTGCTTTCAGGAAACACTGTGCTAAAATGTTGACACAGAAGTCTGGGGCACTGGGCTCCACTGTGGGTCTAGCTGTGCATTTATGACTCATGACACTAGCTCATCCTGAGTGAGCTAACCCAGACTCAGAAGGACACATATGGCATCTATTCACTTATAGTAGGATTTTAGCTATATAGTAGAAGGTATCGATACTACAACTAACACACCAAAGGGAACTTGGACATAGACTTTTTATTTATTTATTTATTTGTTTGTTTATTTATTTATTTATTATATTTTTTTCTATTTTTTAGTCTTTTTTTTTTATCTATTTGTCTGCTTATTTGTTTGTTTGTTTTTTAGTTCTCTCTCCCGGGCAATGAGACACTTTCACTGATGGTACTGCCTTGTAGACCCCTAATGAATGAGGAGGCTCTTGGCCCTCATATGACTTCTCAACTGAGATGAGGGATTTTATATAAGGACACCCCACCCCAGAGAAATGGGATGGAAGGGTTAGGAGGTAAAGAAAAAAAATGAAATGTGATGTTTCAGCCTTTTACTACTAATTGTCATAAACTGTTTAGGATAATTAAGAAATGCAAACTAATGGTTATGCAAGCCGGTCATTCTGTTAGGTACTATGACAGCCTATTATGGTTATTCTCTAAGCTAATCAGAAATAAACCTGCTAAGAGACAAGCAACATCTGCTTACCCTAATATAAGAGATAGATAGGGCCTCTTCAAAAACCTCAAGAGTTGCAGAATATGGCATTCAAAGATGTTTTCGTAACTTTAGATTTTTTTATATCAAGACATATCAACTCCTGACAGCACCCCCTATTCTACCCCAAGTAGAAGATGAGCATCGAAGAATCTCCAGTGGGAGATGATTGAATTAGTCGCAAGCCTATCTCTTGGTAGGAAAAGCCCCTTGCCCCAACTGTAGACAGAATGCTGTCCAAAAAGGACAAAACCTGGAAGCAGGTAAGTCGACAGCCTAGCTCTGCCAAGACAGGGTAGGCAAGTCCTTCATAAACCCTGCTCTACAATCAATGTCTGTCAAAGAAACAGGGCCAAATGACTGAAGATCGATGCTGTAATGTATAGAGAGAAAATGGGAACTGTCCAGGCAGCCACTGGTATGTCATTTCTTAGTTTTGGAAGCTGCAGGCCCTGTACTTCTTATAAAATTAGATATATTTATCCCTCTTGGGTCTCTGAGGTGGTTGAATAACAGATAGCTAGAGTCTCATAATTAAATTTTGAGTTGTTTAGGAATCAAGAGAGTGCTATAGATCTAAGAAGATACTTTTAAAATTGTGTTGCATGTTAGTATGAATGTTGAGTTAGATATAGAACTTTAAACTCATGGAGATGGTTAGATAGTAGAATGTTAAAGTCAGGTACCAAATACATATGGACTGGTCATTGGGAATGTACGCTAAGCCATATAACCCTCATAACTGTGGCCTAATTACCTCTGTTGTTTTGTATTTTATTTATTATTATAAGAGAAAGAGCCATTTGTTGGACTGAAAGGGGAAACTGTAGGGGGAAATAAGATGTACCTTAAACTCAAAAAAAAAAAAAAAAAGGGAAGAGGATGGGAAGTTGAGGGTGGGAGGGTGGGACTGGAGGGGGAATAGGGAGGGGACTGCGACTGAGATGTAACTTGAAGAAATAAAAAATAAAGGAAAAAAAAAGAAAAAAAAGAGGAAGGGAATTTTGATCATCCTGCAATTTGGAGGAAACATGAGGACAGTGTACTAACTGAAATAAAGCAGTCACAAAGGGGCAAATAAAAAAATAATAATAAATAAAATGCAAGAGAACTGTGAAGCTGCTTTCAAATCTATGTACCCCAGTGACAGTGATCAGGAGAAGACAGTTTCCCTCCTGAGCAGGCTAGACTGCAGGGTGCCAGGACTTACTGCTGCCCCAAGCTTCTGTGTCTGAGCAAGACAGATGTTCTGTGTGTCCAGATGGGAGTTTGGGGTTCATAAGACAATTTTAATTAGTAGTTTCAATCAACCATAAAACAAGGGCATTTTCTGTGTAATCCAAAACATACTGGGAACCTATGGATTATTTAATGCTAATACTGATTTCTCTTTAATAAAAGTCTTATTCCTGTGCAAGAATGGGTTTTCAAAAACAAATGTGTTGTTAGTATATGTTGGCAAGCACATGGGACAGATTGGAGACACAGGCCATTTTCAGGAGGAGCAGAGAAAGAAAGTCACTGTGTGTTTACAATTAAGTT
>CAJQZJ010036823.1:0-25466 GCA_907164525.1 Lophiomys imhausi | reverse complement strand
CACACACACACACACACACACACACACACACACACACACACACACACCCAGGTGAACACACGTACGTAGGCATGAACATGTACAAGCACAGTCACATACAGGTATGTGAAAACATATACATATGTACACACACACATGCACATACAAGCATGCTCACACATATTCACACTTGTACACACAAGCACATGGTTATGCAGTCCACATACATGAGCACACACACAGGCAAACATGCACACAATCATGGAAACATACACATGCACAAACAAGAACACATGTTTATGTACCTATTTAATTATTCCCTTTTATTGTTGAAAATGCAAAAATTCTTTTTCATATCTAATCTCTCAAAATTTGCTGTTTGGACAGTTTAGTGTTTACTCTAGGATTGCATGCTAGCATTTACATGGCTTACTCAATCTTCTGTCTAGTAATGTCTCTTCTCTTTCACCATTTTACTCCATCCTCACTTAAACATTTTTTGTTTAAAAACAAATGAGTAACCACGAAAGAATAATTCTTGCTTTGGTTACACACCTTGCCTACATTCATTGTATTTAAAAATTTTTTTAAAGGAAAATTTTCATTATTACCAATTTTTACTCACTACTTAATCACAGAATGTTCAACATAGTCTCTTCTTCCTACTTCTCATAAGAGACTTGTTAGGAAATACAAATTACTCATTCTTTCCTGCCATTCCAGCAACCAGGAAGGGAAAAAGGTAGGGGGAGAAGAGACCTTAGGAGGCTGAAGATATGTATAGAAATAGACTTCTCAGGAGGTACACTTCAGTGAGCAGCTCTTTTAATTGGGGGGAGGGGATAAAGGCTACTTAAACCTTTGGGGTTGGTTAGGGGCTTTCAGCATGAATGTACATCATTGGCCTGGGCCAGGGTGCTGCAAATGCCTTATTTGCATAAGGAGGAATTCCAGGTGCTGCCAGACATAACCTTATAAGGGAAGAGGAAGTTTAACCTGGCCTCCAGGCTATGTGATCACCTTAAGGGTAATAAGGACAAGGTGGGGCCACAGGGACATCTGTGCCAGGATGTGCACATGTAGACCCTGGGCAAGGAAGGAGTGGACTATTTCCACCAATCTCTGGACAAGATTTCCGGGTTTGGATATCCTTCAACCCCACTGGTGCTCCCCCGGCTCCTCTGATCTTACCTACCATTCTACACATTCTAACTCTTTATGGAGATTATTCATTTTCTCCGTCCTGGCCCATCTGTTCCCTTCGTTTCCATTGCCTTTATTATTTCTGCCCACACCTCTCAGGTGACCTTATAAACTCATATAATTTCTTACTTCAGAAAAAGATTCCTTGGGTTGGCTTCTCTCTCCATATTATTTCACAGTTTTTTTTTTTTTTTTTTTTTGGTTTTTTGAGACAGGGTTTCTCTGTGTAGCCCTGGCTGTCCTGGACTCACTTTGTAGACCAGGCTGGCCTCGAACTCGCAAAGATCCGCCTGCCTCTGCCTCCCAAGTGCTGGGATTACACAGTTTTTATCAGTAATACATACAACTTCATGCATGGTTTCACTCTGTCAATTTCTAAATCAAAAATCTGAATGCAAATCTTACCTAAAATTCAAATCACATACCAAATTACTCACTGGATGTCTCTCTGGACTGTCCATATTCAAATAATCATAACATGTCTACTACATAACTCATTTTCTTCTCAAAATTACTCCTCCTTTTTACTCTTGATTTTACTTTCTAGAAAACCAATCTAACTAGTTTATTCTTTAACTCAAAAGAAGTATAGATGCCATTGGCTTTTCACTACCCATTTCAATCCACATTCATTACCTTCCACCCTTGGTTATTAACTGCTCAGTATTTTTTTCTGTCTCCAACATACTCACTGTTACTGTCATGGTCATTTTATTTATAATGTCACTTTTCAGGGTAAAGTTGACAGAATTCAATTAAAAGTGAATACTCTCTGTGACACAGGAGACATCTAGTAGTACAGGTAAGGTTAGTTTGTCTGAAAATAATCCAAGCAGGGTTGGAGATGTGGTGTTCACATGAATTTAACTTCTCAGGATTGTGTCAGATGATCACCCTTAGCTAGGGTAATAAGGGAAATGTGGTAGTGAAGATGGATACATCAGGATAGATCAGCCAATCTATTTTTTTTCTCAGTTTGGTGTGTGTGTATGTGTGTTTGTGTGCCATTAAAATTTGCATTGCTAATCTTAGCTCAACAATGCTTAATATATTTAATAACAGTAAAATAATTAGGAAAAGTAAGTAGAGAAGTTTTTATGTGTATTTTGTATTTGAGTTTGACAGTAGTTATCTATTTGTAGCAGTAGAGTTTTATCATGATATATGATAAATCAATACAAATAAGATATGATGAATGGGTAACATTATACATGTTGCAAAACAAAACTGGGATAAAGATTAAAAAATACACTGATAGACAGAGTAAAATTAGTGAAGACTATATAGATGATAGATATAAAAATAAAGAGATAGATGATATATTAGATAGATAGATAGATGTATTAAAATAAATTGTTGATGGTTATTAGTAAGGATTAAATCTTCCTAGTTTGGTCATTGTCTTTCTAAATGAATCTTTTGTTTCTTACTCCTTGTAGATAAAGTTCCAGGATATTCAACATGATCTCCTTTCTGTTACAGACAATTTTCCTAAATTCAAATAAATAAAATTGATGATTTGTCATTTGGGAAAACAAATTAAAATTCCTTGCTGAACAAATTTACATTGTCTTACTGTTCTATATTTTTTTGTAAAAAACAGAAAAAGAACACATAGTATGTATAGTGGGAATATTTCTTCAGGTTTAAATACTTGCTTAAATAAAAAAAAATGGCCGTACCAAAATATGTTAATTAATTCTGCTCTGAAAAATAGTTATTTATGTATAATGACTCTAGAGATCTCAAAAGTATCAAGCAAAAGCTGGAAATGTTTTAAACTCAAGGAGTCAAGGGGACAGCACTTGAAGTTAGACTATGATGAATTCTGCTTCATTTCTCATACATAGTGAGAATGAATTTGAGAGCAGCTAGAAAATTAGAGGGAAAAACAGATAAGATTAAAGCATAAATGGCAAAATTATACTCCAGAATTACATCAAAACTGCTGATCATGTAACTTAAATATTATGATTGAACATTCTTGGCTTACATTTTATTTGCTTTTGCCCAGTAATTCACGTGAAATTTACAATCCATACTCAATCCTACATTTCACACTCAACTTATGTTATTAGGTTTTATTTTTAAAATATACTTAATATGTTATAAATATCCAACTATCAAACTACATAAGTGCATCCATTAAAATTTGCATTGCTATTTTCTTTTAGTACAACAAATCTTAAATAATTTAATATCAATAAAAGTAATTAGAGAAAGTAAGTAGAGAGGACATAAAAATAGACAAGGAGACAGATACAAATTAGAATATTATTTAAACATGCAAAATATTTAAAGATAATTTATCAAATATTTTTCTTTAAAAAAAATATTACAAAACATATCATCTACCTGAGCAGCCACCTGACAGGGCTAAGTTCTAAGCTTTTCTGTTCCCGCATGTCATGAATTACATATAAACTTTTCTGTACCTGCATGTGTCCTGTTAGATAGATGATTTGTTCCTTCCAAATTCTTAACCTAAAATTTTAATTCCTGTTCATTAACAACATTCTTATTTCTTAACTAAAGAAAATATACTAACCAATGTCTTACAGTGTCTCCTAATGATCAGCTATGTCAGTAATTCTGTAAATTCCACATTAAATTCAACAGAGCGTAGACAGTGGTGGGGAATGAGTGGTAGTGTTGATCTATCCAACTATTAAAAAATCTACACATAGGCATGCATGTTCCTTAAGCAGTGTCAAGTAGGAATCTCCAAGTGGAATCTTTCTTATTTCAATCCATAAACAGAGGTAGACAATTTGTAACTGTGTATTGTAAATGCATACCATTTATTCAGGGTTTACAGGCTTTCATGCTTTCAGTAGAACAAACAGAGCTATATAATTAGTGATCTCAAAGGGGGAGAGGTGATGAGAAGAAAAGGTAGATAACTCAAGGATGAAGAGGAACATAATGAGAATTCAAAATTCTCTCAAATGCTCCTGTGGAGGGATGAAGTGAGCAAAAGCAGTCATGTTTTTGAGGATGTTCCTTAAGGAAAGATTTGCTGAGTGTCAGAGGAACAGGCTTCTATCCATGTGAGGAAGCAGAATTACAGACTGAAAAGAATAAGAAATTTATTCTACCACCAATATTAATGCAAAGAGGAAGCACATTCATTTAAATACATCTGGTGTATAATTTAACATGAAAGAACAGTCAATCTATAATATTACTACAAAAATGAGAAGACTGAGTGTGCCACCTAGATTTAAAACTTGTCAGACTGAGGTTAAAAACAGATACACTATTTCTATGAGACTCCTTAAACGGTGTGATGACGAAAGTTGCATTATAAAGTGCTGCTTGTTTCTGTTCCCTTCACACCCTCCATTCCCATCGTCGTGGGATAACATTGACTTAAGGGTTCAAAATGCATGTCTTATCCTCTCTCACAGTGAGGCTCTGATGCAACATGGCTGTTGTGTGTAAGGTTCAATAACTCAAGTGCTGTACCATCTTCCCACAGCCATGGTATCTGGCAGAGATATTCAAATGAATTAAATTTTTGTGCCCCCTGAAGTCCCTCCCCTTCCAGAGTGGGTATACCTGATCATGAGTGGGAAGTGGTGGTGATGGGAGCCAATGCAGTTCTGCAGGTTCTAGATGACTACTAGCTTCATGCAACCTTAGACTTTATGGGTGAGGATTCTTTGACTTGCCCTCACCAGCCCTCCAATCACAGTCACAGAATTCCCTTGAAACATCTATAGCAATTATCTCCAGAGGCATGTCATTAAGATATGAAAAGTGGCTCGAAAATTGCAAAGAAAAGCAATTGAAAAAGAACTAAGTAAAATAAAAACTAACAATTTCTGCCACCTTTTTGACATCACTATACCAATTATATAGGCAAGAATACAAGACAGCAATGTGGCTTTTGAGTTTTACTTATGTAAAAAAAAAAAAAGATTACATTCTTTAAAGTCACCCTCCTAGCAGGAGAGGCGAGTAGGAATGAGTGCAAGCAAAGTAAATTCCTAACGTGCTCCAACATATTTCTGATAATTCCTCTAATTTTTTTCTCATACATAATGTATAGCTAGAGTTCAATACTTCTATGGAGTAGAAAAACTAAATTTGATCAAATATATTTAGATATATAATATGTATGCACACACATACAAATTATAGTGTGTAATTATTTCTTTTGGAAAGTATGCAAAGCATTTACAAATGATTTAAATACTCAATATTATTTTGTACAAACAAATTTTTAAACACGTTTTCAAAACTAGCACTTACAAGCATACTGCCTCATCACAACACATTTCAGTAAAGTTAGCTTTCCATCATGTGGTTAATAAGCAAAAAAGAAGGGAAAAGCTTGTTTTTGTTTGGAGGTTTGGAGGTTTTAGCCCACGCTGCACTGGGATCATTGCTTTGGATCTATTGAAATACATCATGGTGGACACACTCAAAAACAAATTGACCACCTCATAGCTAAGTAAGACAGGACTAGAGACCTTTTTGCTCATGGTCTTAGGAAATGCCCTGTGATATCAGACTTCCTTCTAAGCCTCAGCTCTTAAAATTCTCACACTTTCAAATAGTCTCAAACTAGGAATCAATTTGTTCACAGACAAATTTCGGGAATATCTAAGATCTTAAAAATAATTCACAAAGTGCAACATCTTACTATTTGAAAATAATAGAGTATGTTTCTAAATAACTAGTGCCAATAAATCAAAAGGGACATTTCAAATATTTTAAATATATAATAAAAAATAATGAATGGAAGTGTTTAATTCCCATGGAAAGTAAAATGTATGGTGTTCATTCTCTTCAACATAAAGGTGTCAAATCCAAAACAAAACACTTTCAGTGCTGCACTTGAGGCCATAACCTCTATCTTCTTTAGTCCAGGCTCTTCCATTCCCTCCACAACACTGCAACCTCCCTTCCTTTGTAGTTGAGGGCAAATGTATTTCATCTTAAGTTAAAAAACCATGTCCAGTCCAACTACAAATCATCTGTGGTCTACTCACATTCATTTATTTAATTACTCTCTGGCTATTTGCATGCAAAACTAGCAAAGGGAGCGATGGTAACAGAGATGACATTTGAAAAGCTCCCAAAGCCTAAAATATTACCCTCTAGCCGGGTACTTAACACCACTGCCTCTGGCTTCCAACCAGTTCTAAAATTTCTACTCTGTTCTGCCTCCTGCTTGGTGGCAGCAATGCCTTCAGCAATTGAAGGGTATTTGACTTTTAGGGAAAAGGAAACAGCCCAGATATCCCTCAACTGAAGAATGGATTTAAAAAAACTGTGGTGCATCTACAGAATGGAATACTACTCAGCTATCAGAAACAATGAAATTCTGCAATTTGCAGCCAAATGGATGGAACTAGAGAAGCTCATCCTGAGTGAGCTAACCCAGACTCAGAAGGATGCACATGGCATCTATTCACTTATAGCCAGATTTTAGCTATATAGTACATGATATCTTTACCACAACCAACGCACCAAAGGGAACATGGACATAGACTTTTTCTTTTTCTCCCTGTCAATGAGACACTTGTAGGGGTTGATAGATTAATATAAGTTAGATTTAGTGAATATCTAGGTTTCTGATACGGTCTATTAATTCGGGGCATGAAGATCAACTTCACTGTGGGCAATTAGCTTATCAGCTTATGGATGAAGTCAGGTGAAATGAGGGGAGTCTCTTTGGACTGAAAAACAAGGTTGAAGCAGGTGAGACAAGCAAAGACTTTATAACCTGGCATTGTTTTCAGCTGCTAAGTGGGCAGAGCCCAAATTAAACTGAAGCAGGTGGAACAAGGAGCGATCCTATTTAAGGACAAGTGGATGAGCCCGGAGAGCTGCGTGCTAAGGGCCCCCTGATACAAGAGAGCTCTGATGCTAGCTAGTCCTGCTGAAGAAAGTGCTGGTGAACTGATGGCCGGATTTCCCTGAGGCAGAAAGAAGCTGGTGAGCAAAGAAAGCCTCGGCAAGACAACAAAAGGCCAAGGACTAAACCCTGTGGCTCAGCTTTTGCCTAGAGGGGTTTGACCTGTCTGAACAGTGGCCTGAACGGAACTGTGGCCTGAATGGAACTGTGGCCAGCTTTAAAGACTGAGGCAGAGTGGCAGAGTTGCTGATACGAAAGAAATAAGTTGGCCTACAGAAGGCTGAGGTCTCCCAGAGAGAAGAAAGCCTCAAGCCTTACTTAAGGTAAGACTTCGATAGCCAATTTACCCTGACGAACCTGCATCTGAGATATTCCAGAAAAAGGACTGTAAGTGCATTAAAGAGTCTACCCCAGAGACTGTGTTCCCGACGACCGAGCACCTGCCCCAGAGACTGTATCCTTAGAAAAATAGTTGTAATAGTTATCAATAGGTTTAGTGGTTAGTTCTTAGGGGATGTAGGAATGTATAGGGGTTGTAGCATTCATAGGGGTTGTAGGAATTTGTAGATTAATAGTTAAGAATTTGTTGGTATTTATTATAAGTGAATAGAGTTACTAATAAATAAGTGTTTAATAATTTAAAAGGTTGGGTTACAGACACTTTTCTCTAATGGTGCTGCCTTGTAGGTCCCCAGTGTATGAGGAATCTCTTGGCCCTCATATGACTGCTGAACTGGGGTAGGGGACTGTTATGTAGGGACACTCCACTCCAGAGGAGTGAGATGGAAGGGTTAGGGAATAGAGGGTGGGAGGGAGGTACTGGGAGGGGTGGAAAGAAGACACTATGATGGAAATGAAACCTGAAGCAATAAATAAATAAATTTTAAAAAAAGATATATATTACCAAAGATACCAAACAGAGATACTGTCCTGATATAAAAGAAAAAATATTGCATCATTTGTTTTAGTAACCAGAAGAGTTTTACATAAACTAATCAGACAGTTTCAGTAACTATAAATATGTACATAGTAACAGATTATAATGTTTGCTCATAAATATCACAGCTTGGAATATTTATTCAAATAATAAAATATAACATCTATTCTTTTTGATATGCTTATTGAATACCCTTTATCAATAAACTGTTCAAGCTTGTATATGGCAGTTAACTGTGAGAGTAATAAAATTTGTTTTCAAAACTCAAAAAAAAGAAAAGGAAATATCAAAAGAAGATAAATGATATCATGTTCCTTCTCTTCATTATTCCTTGATTTTGTTTGAACTGTGGAAATACAAAGCAGGAAATACAAATATAACACCAAAGGTATCACCATATTAAATAGTGATGCCCTATAATTGCAGCAGGCTGAGAAAGCTATCTAATCAGCTGTTTTATATTTGAGATTGTCTTTACATTTTATTGTCCAGATTAACTCCCTTTCTGCCATTCATTTATTGTCATTAGATAATTTTGGGGTTTTGTTTTTTAAAACACCATTATTTTTAATGCATGTGCAAAGATGGTAGTCAGAGGCTGGAGAGATAGTTCAGTGGTTAAGAAAGCACTATGCTGATCATTTCTTAAACATAGCTAATTCATCTGCTGCAGGTATCTTTAATGTCATCTTAGGAAAGTGGTTGTGAATATTCTTACTTGTGGAAACTGCCTTTGTCTTAAGTGTGACCTGCATTAGAGGTCACTTCTACCTCTGACTTCTCCCCCAACTCCAGTGAACAGGTATTGTGGCCTTCCAATGGCTAAACAGCACCATGTTTCTTTTTGTGTTTTGTCTTCATTTGTTTTGTTTTTAATTTGTTTCTCTCACATATTTTATTGGAACTTTCAGATGTCTGCATACTCACAATTGTAAGATCTGACTAGGTTTTAGAAAAAGGATCTTTCTATAAACAGGAGAATGCAATAGCCCTACAGTTCAGTGGGTCTTGTCATTGATAAATTTGTCCTTATGACTCCCAAGAAGCCAGAATCCCAGATCCCTGTCCTCATGCAACCATTATTTCTCTCTCTCTTTTAATTCTGCTTTTCTTTTTTAAAATATTCTTTTTTTATCTGAATACAGTTTTTCCTTCCTCTACTCAGCCCAGTTGCTTCCCACCTCCTCTCCTGTCCAGACTAACTCCCTTTCTGCCACTCATTAGAAAAGAATAGGCTAATAGGAGATAGCAACAAAACATAACAAAATGAAACATAAGATAAAATGAAAACTGTCATATGGAGGTTGAACAAGTCAAGAGAAAAATAAAAGAGGTACAAGAGAAGGCAAAAGAATCAGAGGCCCACTCATTTACACATTCAGTAGTTTCATAAAAGTTCTAAACTGAAAGCTGTAGTACATATACAGAGGACCTGCCACAGACCCACGTAGGCCCTGTGTGTGCTGCTTCAGTCTGTGTGAAATCATATGAGCTTTTCTTAATTGGTCTCCTGTGTCCACTTTCCCCTCTGTCTCCTGAACTCCATCTACCTCCTTTTCCATAGGGTTCCTTGAGTTCCAAGGGGAGGGATTTGATGGAGACATCCCATTTAGGACTGTATATTCCAAGGTCTCTCTCCTGTCTCTCTCTCTCTCTCTCTCTCTCTCTCTCTCTCTCTCTCTGTGTGTGTGTGTGTGTGTGTGTGTGTGTGTGTGTGTGTGTGTGTATGTGTGTGTGTGAATGTGTCTTGTCTTGTTGTGGGTCTCTATATGTTTTCATTTGCTGCAGGAAAGATCCTTTCCGATGATGGCTGAATAAGGCACCAATCTATGAGTATAGAAAATGTCATTAGGGGCCATTTTATTGTTACATTATTTTTTAGACTAGTACTATTTGGTTTGACCATAGGTTGCTATCTAGACTCTGGTTTTTGGTCACTCAAGCAGTAGCTGGTTTGGGTTCCATCCCATGAAGTGAGCCTTAGGTCAAATCAGATATGGTTTGGTTACTGCCACAAGGTTTGTGCCACTATTGCCAGGGCAATATTTTGCAGGCAGGACATGATGTAGATCAAAGGTTTTGGGTTTGAGTTGATGTTTACATTTTTCTCTTTCTTTCTTTTTCTTTTTCTTTCTTTCTTTTTTTTTTTTTTTGTAGCCTAAAGATTACCTTTCCATGTCAGAGACACTAGGACATGGAAGCCAAGTTTCTGTATAAGCACCACCTACATCTTTCCCTGTGCAATGAGTTGTGTGGGTGTTGTCTTAAGAAGTGGGGTCTGTCAGTTTTTGGAGAGAAAACTATTGTCTTGGCAATAGTCTGAGTTATTTGGGGATTAAGAAGATATAAGCATGATTAAGTTGAAATCTCCAAAGAGTTTCTTGAGATTCAGCATGCAAAAGCTATGTTCCAAACATGACAGAAGTTGTACCATATGCTGGCAGCAAAACTTAATACTATAGGAGATTCCTTGATAATGCTTGTTTTGAATATGTGAAGGAGTCAGAGAAAAGAGTTGAAGATGTGTGGCAGGATTTGAGTCCCTATAGAAAGGCCAGGAGAAGTAACTAGTGAAAATCCAGCCTACTTACAACAGAAGACCCCAAAATCTAGGAGATTCTCCTACCAATCAATGGTTAACATCAATAACAGCAGCCGCACAGGGGCAGAACCAGTAGTATCCCAGAAGATAAGCTGTGTGTGTTGCAGGGCGTAAAGTCAAGAAGGTGATCCAAGCCATTTGGAGGAGCCTAGAGGATCATGAATAAACCCTAGACACTGGACATTTAGTTCTTTACACTGCTGGAGTTTAGCTTTGCTGTGTTTAGCTTGTGACTGTGCCCTGGTTCTTCTCTCTTGAAGTGATAAAGTATTTTGTTTGCTTTTGATTTAACAGTTCACAGTTGAGAGACTTTATATTTTGGACTATGGATTTAAAAAAAGACTAGCTATATTAAAAGAGAAAAAATTGTTAGGCGTTTAAATTTATAAAGACTATGGGACTTTTAAACTTGGAATGTTTATAACGTAATGGTGCTCTTAATGTGTGCACTTGGGGAAGAACAAGAAAGACAAATTTATGGCTTAAAAGGCATATGTCTATATGTCGAGTTGACAAGGGTTCAATTGTGCTGTCTAGTTTTATGTCAACTTAGCACAAACTAGAGTTGTTATCTTTTTTTTTATTTCTTCAAGTTACATCTCAATGGCAATCCCCTCCCTACTCCCCCCTCCAGTCCCAACCTCCCACCCTCAACACTCCATCCTCTTCCCCCTTTTTTTTTAAGTTTACGGTATATCTTATTTCCCCCAACAGCTCCCCCTTTCAATCCAACAAATGGCTCTTTCTCTTATAATAATAGATACAATATAAAACAACAGAGGTAATTAGGCCACAGTTATGAGGGTTATATGGCTTAGATTACATTCCCAATGTCCAGTCCATATGTATTTGGCACCTGACTTTAACATTCTACTATCTAACCATCTCCACGAGTTTAAAGTTCTATATCTAATCAACTTTCATACTAACTTGCAACACAATTTTAAAAGCATCTTCCTAGATCTATAACACTCTCTTGACTCCTAAACAACTCAAAATTTCATTATGAGACTCTAGCTATCTATTATTCAACCACCTCAGAGACCTGAGAGGGATAAATATATCTGATTTTATAGGAAGTACAGGTTCTGCAGCTTCCAAAACTAAGAAATGACATACCAGTGGCTGCCTGGACAGTTCCCATTTTCTCTCCATACATTACAGCATCGATCTTCAGTCATTTGGCCCCATTTCTCTGACAGACATTGATTGTAGAGCAGGGGTTATGAAGGACTTGCCTACCCTGTCTTGGCAGAGCTAGGCTGTCGAATTACAAGTTTTGTCCTTTTTGGACAGCATTCTGTCTACAGTTGGAGCAAGGGGCTTTTCTTACAAAGAGATAGGCTTGCGACTAATTCAATCATCTCCCACTGGAGATTCTTCGATGCTCATCTTCTACTTGGAGGAGAATAGGGCGTGCTGTCAGGAGTTGATATGTCTCCATATAAAAAAATCTAAAGTTACGAAAACATCTTTGAATGCCATGTTCTGCAGATCTCTTGAGGTTTTTGAAGAGGCCCTATCTATCTCTCATATTAGGATAAGCAGATGTTGCTTGTCTCTTGCCAGTTTATTTCTGAGTAGCTTAGGAAGTAACTATAATAGACTGTCATAGTACCTAACACAATGACCGGCTTGCATGACTATTAGTTTGCATTTCTTAATTATCCTAAACAGTTTATGACAATTAGTAGCAAAAGGCTGAAACTTAACATTTCATTTTTTTCTTTACCCCCTAACCCTTCCATCCCATTTCTCTGGGGTGGGGTGTCCCTATATAACAGTCCCTCATCTCAGTTGAGAGGTCGTATGAGGGCCAAGAGCCTCCTCATTCATTGGGGGTCTACGAGGCAGTACCACCAGTGAAAAGTGTCTCATTGCCTGGGAGAGAGAACTAAAAAACAAACAAACAAATAAGCAGACAAACAGATAAAAAAGAATAAAAAATAGAAAAAATAAAAATAAAACGTCTATGTCCATGTTCCCTTTGGTGTGTTAGTTGTAGTATCGATATCCTCTACTATATAGCTAAAATCCTACTGTAAGTGAATAGATGCCATATGCATCCTTCTCAGTCTGGGTTAGCTCACTCAGGATGAGCTTTCCCTAATGGCTGAGAGACACTTGAAGAAATGCTCAACATCCTTAATCATCAGAGAAATGCAACTCAAGAGGACTCTGAGATTCCACCTCATACCTGTCAGAATGGCTAAGATCAAAAGCTCAAATGACAGCACATGCTGGCGAGGGTGTGGAGAAAGGGGAACCCTACTCCATTGCTGGTGGGAGTGCAGGCTTGTGCAACCACTATGTAGGTCAGTCTGCTGATATCTTCGAAAACTTGGAATAGCTTTGCCTCAAGACCCAGCCATACCACTTCTGGGTATACACCCAAATGTCTCCTCATGGAATCATAAGGAAGTTTCCTCATCTATGTTCATAGCAGCCTTATTTGTAATAGCTAGAAACTGGAAACAACCCAGATGTCCCACAACTGAAGAATGGGTTAAAAAACTGTGGTACATCTACACAATGGAACATTATTCAGCTATCAGGAACAATGAAATTATGCAATTTGCAGCCAAATGGATGGAACTAGGGTTGTTATCTAAAAGGAGATAGCCTAACTAGAAAATGCCTCTATTATATCAAAACATAGGGTATTTTATTAATTAGTCATTGATAGGAGAGGGCTCATCCTATTGTGAGTTTTGTTACTGATGAGTTGTTTGTCCTGGATTCTATAACAAACTATGCTGAGCAAATCATGATGACCTAGCCACTAAGCAACACCCTTCCATGGCCTCTGCATCAGCTCCTGCTGGTTCTCTTTTCTCTCTCTCTCTCTCTCTTCACTACTTTAATACTTTGTTGGTAGGGTCTTAGTGGGTTCTTCTCCTGTCTCCTAACAATATCCTCTCCTGCTCTGCTCAGCTTCTCCAGGAACAACTGTCACCAATTGTCTTCTCTTCTTACTCTGTTAGCCCAATTCACTTTCAACTGTCCCCAGAGATTTTTATCTGCTCTATCTCTTTTCATCTCTTCTCTGGCCCTATTGTTTCTTCTTTCTTTCTGTACTGTCTTCTCTTACACTATTCTTCTCCCATCTCTCTTCTTCTGCTGCCTTTTTATATCCTCTCCTGTTCCCAGAAGTGCAAGAGGCAACTGACACTGATGGGCGCAGGATCCTATAAAGCCCAGGCACTCAAAATAACTGAAGTTGTCCTTCGGCATTCACAAGCATTTGCAAACATATTTATTTATACCCATATACATCCACATACAGATACATATGCCAGCACATAAGAAATGGTTAAATATTTAGTAATACTCAAAAAAATGAAATCTAAGAGACATGGCTTGTTAGAGCACTTATCTAAAACTAACAAGGCTCTAGGATTCATTTATAGTATCAAAAAAGGAAACACACATACTCCAAAAGAAAGAAAAAAAGAAGGAAGGAAGGGAGGGAGGGAGGAAGGAAGGAAGGAAGGAAGGAAGGAAGGAAGGAAGGAAGGAAAGAGAAGGGAAAAAAGCAACTAAACTTCTAGTATAGCAGTCTGTTAATCAGAGAGTTAAAATTCTCCCTTCTCATAGAAATACCTTCAATTTCAACCTTCCTTTAAAGGATTAACCTGAAGAATTGAGAAACAGCTCAGTGATTACAGCATTTGTAGCCAAACATGAGGACCTGGGCTCTCATCGCCTGAACCAACAATGCTTATCTGATTTGGGCACCACCACTCTCCTATATTTCAAAATTCAGAAAGTGTGATCAAAGAATTGTTGAGACTAACTCTATCACAAGCTCTGGTTTGTAAACTGGAAGACCCTGGCTCAGTGAGTAAGGGAGACTAATGGCTTTGGATGATTTTAGATATTGTGTGGATGGGTAATACTCAAAGGGTTCTATGGCTCTATAAAGTGGTTATTTGGGATGAAAAACCCAAGAATTTATGGCCAAGAAAGAAGGATGACAAAGAGCCATTTCTGTAGTTAGTTATATTCTAGTGTAAAATTCGAAACCATAAAGTTTATCTATCACACATGTATATACATACATACATACATACATACATATATATATAAATATATATATATATATATATATATATATATATATATATGTATATGGTTCCAAATTTTGGAACCATAAAGTTTATCTATCACATAGGTTTATATATAGGAATTTATGCAGTGCAGAATGTCTGCTAAGGATTAGATAGGATTTCATCATGTCCATCCAAAGGTTCATGTATTGAGCTTAGACACAAGGTGGCAGTTTCAGAAGATGATATGATCCTTATTTAAGAGATTAGTGTAGTTCCTTTATAGTCTTTTGATAGTCTCTCAAGGAAGTTGCTGTAAGAGGATAAGCCTGAAAACATCTAGCTCTCATGTTCTCTTTCTGTGATGGTGAAAGTTGTTCACACAAACTGTTCCACAGTTGCCATTCTCTACCATGTGATGTAGCCAAGACCATCATCACTCTAAACTAAGCAAATTCAACCTGTTCACCTAAATTATTTTTACAGTATCAAAAGGGTGATTAATACAAATTTTAATTTTCAAAAGCACAAAAATATTATGTATTTACTATTTCAAACTCCTAGAAACTATGCATAACATCTTTGAGAGACAAACCTTACACCATTAATGAGTATAATGCTTCAACATTAAAACATTTAAAATATTCATGTTGCTTAAATTCCTGAGCCCATTGAAGACATTCCTTGTAAGAATCATCACTAGATAATCAATATTATGTTTTCATCAATACCCAGGCAGCTACAGAAATCTACAGTCACAAAAAGTGGGAAAAATACCAATTAATAACATTTATTTCATCCCCAGTTAATAGTGTTCTTGGGTAGATTGTGTAGTCTTGTTGGAAGAAGTATGTCACTGTTCTTTGAGTGTGCACAACCTATTTGAGTTTCTGTTCATGCTTTCTGCTTTTATTTGCAGGTGAAGATGTTTATTCTCTGCTTTTCTGTTTATGATCTCATGTCTACCCACCATGTTGTACACTAATCTCTTGGAACCAAAGAACCAAACCAAACTCTTTCTTTAAAAAAAATTATCTTGTGATGTTAAAAACACAAGTAAGAAATATTCATGTCCACAAGAATAAATTTTCACTCATATGTGAGAATATAATGCATAATTATATGATGAAAATGGTTTAAATGTGTTTTAAGTATGAACTTTAAGTTCTGCAATTCCCAGAAGCCATTGCTATACTAATAATTAGATTAATGGAAATTTTATGTTCGAAGTAGAAGACTTCTATAATTTATTACTCAAATGAATTAAAGACAAAATTAAAATGTGTTCTTTAGGAAATAAAGTCCAAGAAACACAAGTCTCAAGCTAACCCTTACCTGCCTGTTGTAATTCATTTTAAAGTCATATTTTATTTATTCTTTGAGTACCTCATACAATTTAATTTGATAATATATTCACCTTTCTTTTCCAACTACTTTCAGATCTACTTTCACCTCCTTACCCACCCAAGTTCAAGTTTTATTCTTTAAAAAATAAAAACAAAAAAATCAGGTTTAACTTTTATGGTTCAAATACTCTTGAGATGAGTGGCCCTCTACTGAAGAATGCTTGACCAAACAGGAATAAAAACTGAGCCTTTTTCTTATGTCAGCTATCAAATGTCAACAGCTCCTCATCTATGAGTAGAATTTTATGGCCAGATCCTCTCCTCCATGTGGTGTTTTGTGCAGCTTTAAATTACACAGGACTTGTACATGCTTTCACAATTGAGTTCAGATGTGCACCTGCCTTGTGTCCAGAAAAGTTTCCTTGATGTTTTCCATCACCTCTTACTCTTCCACCCTTTCCACTCTCTCTTCTGTAATGATCCCTGAGACTAGGGGTAAGGTTGTAATATAGGTGTCCTATTTAAGGCTGAGTAGTCTGCTGTTTCTCTTTACATTTTCAGTTAGTTGTGAGTTTCTGTACTAATTGCCAACTACTTCAAGAAAAATCTTCTGATGGGAGTTGAAAGATGCACTCCCCTCAATAGGAGTTAGTAATTTGTCCATACAGCAGAATAATTGTAGTAGGCTCTCCTTTATGGCCTATAATCTGTCCAGCCACAGGTTCTTGGCTGCTATAATGGTGCCAGTTATGAGTCCCATCCTGTGAATTGAGCTTTAGGTTCAATCAGGAAGTAGCTGTTTTTTTTTAATCTCCCATAAAATTCATGTAACACTATTGCATTATGAGAGTATATTTATCATAAAATTATTATTGTAGCTCATAGGGCTCAGAGGTGGATAACACTGATGATTATTTTTCTACTCTGATAGTATTCAAAGCAACTTCTAGAATTATATGATAACAAGGCTGTAGGTATAATATATAATTAACTAACCTGAAAGCAGTGATAAATAGCATCTATAAGAATTGCACATTTCTACATAGTATTTTTGTTTTATACTTTATGATTTTTCACAGTTTCAATTAAAAAATGGCCATAATAGGGGCTGCTGTTTTTCACAAGCATCTATACAATAATTATTCAGTATTGGGTTAATTTTCTTAACAGTTTTGTGAAAGAAAGCCAATACCACTGATTTTTTTCATCAAAGCATTAGAGACAGACACAATTAACACCATTCTTAATCCATATTCATTAAATCACTTCTTTTTTACATTTTACTATATTCTGTGATACATTTTTATATATCAATGAGTTTATATAATCAAAATATCATGAGCTGTATCATTTACCATAAGAGGAAGTGGTAGAAATCAGGTTGTGGCTAAAAATTAAACAATAAAAGAATAAAGTCCAGTTTACTAATATTTCCCCAAATATCCTCTAATTTATACCGTAATATTAAACAATTCTTTTTACCTCCATATATTAGCATTGTTACCATATTTTGATTGTAACAAAATAAACAGTTGATCAAAAAATTAATATCTTGGTATTAAGAAATCCAATTTAAAAACTCTACAAACCTCCACCTGGAGACCAACATGCTATTTGAAGCAAGGTTAGGCAATTTTCCAAAATGGTCCCATTGGAATAAGTCATGGAGGGAGCCAGGTTCTGAGAAACTAGAATGAAATCACTTTTCCTGAAAGCATGCAAAAAACTCTCCAAGAATCTGTTTAGAGTCAAAACCCAGGCTTTCACTTAGTAAGAAAACAAGACTCAAGGAACCAAACCTGAGGTGTCAACATCCAATGAGAGCCAATCTGAACTAAACTTTATGGATCAAGAAAACTCCAAGAAAGATCTGGATACAGACATCTCTATCTAAGCGGAAAATAACCAGGTGCCAAGGAGAACACTTGAATGGCCACATAGAACTGCAAGCATTCGAATGTAGACAGGGAAAACAGAAACAATAAACACAACACAACACTAGGAGCGAGCCAGCTGACAACTAGCTGGGATGGCCCCACAGGCCAAGTGTTGGAAGGTCCCTAAAGAGGGCTGATCCTTTCTGATGTGTCTGCAGACATTGAACCCACAGGCCACCTGTCTAATTTCCACTGAAAACTGCGTAGCTCACCACTTGGTGAAACAGGGTTGGTCTGGAAAGACAGATGGGCAGTGCACAGAGCTAATCTCATAGACAACTTGGAAAGAGGAAGAGCCATCTCTGACGGTGAGAAAGAGGAGGAGAAATCTGCCTATAATTTAACTAGTCCCTATTTCTCTATAGAGAGAGGCTCTGTTTTTGAAAAAAATTCATTTTGTAGTATCTGTAACTTTTTAATACTTTGAAATAACTTTGGGAAATCAGAATTAGTTTGGTGTTTAAGGAATACTGTGTGTTGTAGACCTTGGACATGATGTGTAGCCATGGGTATTCTGTATTAGATGTGGACCAGATGATTAGATGTGGAGAAATGGGAACATGAGAACCTCAGTTGAGTTTTCAATAGCTTTTTGCCATAATATTTTTTGGTTGACTTTTGTCTCCAGAAGCAAGTTTCCATTTCTATGAAACATAGGTTGTTTTCCCTCACAGAGCTGAGTCTCTCAGTACCTCTGTACCTGTTATACCACAAAGTTCAGAGGAGGTTGGGCACTTACTTTTACCCCAGCTAATCCACAATTACTTGGGCACTAAGGCAAGGGACACCATTACAGCTGCTCTCATGCTCAAGAACCAAACAGAAGAGTCCAATTGCAATTGCTCATGAAAAGACTCAGACTCCATCCTCACACACATGGTGCACAGACACATGTAGACTAGTAAACAGAGGGAAGGAGTGAGGAAAAACCCAGCTATGGCACCCTAAAGCCAAGCTTTTCTCAAACATCTTTAAAGATAATGACACTTGCTCCGAAGGGTTCCTTGTCGTGTATTTGTTAATGCGTACAAATAATCATTGGCTCTGTTCTGTCCTGGGCTTTTATCCTTGTCTTTCAATGTTTAACTGACTGAGAAAAAGAACCAAACAAGCCTTGACAGCATCAGTTAGTATTAACTCTCAACTTGATATCTAAAAGGCAAGCCTCTTTGCACACCTGTGACGGTATGTCTAGATTAAAATTGGTCTCTGACATTGTGGTGAGGGATCATCTTGATTATGTTAGCTGATATGGGAAAAGTCATCTTAATTGTGAGGAGGATCATTCCCTGCTCAGGCCATCTTGAACTGTGGCAGATGAACTGAGTATGTGTGTATTCATCCACTGCTCTCTTGTTCTGTCTAGGAACATAGCTGCTTCAAGCTCCTGCCTGAGATTTCTCTGCAATGATGGACTGTAAGCTACATAAGCCCTTCCTCTCTGAAACTCTTTTTTTTTTTCCTCCTTCCAGAGTATTTCATCACAACAGCAAGAAAAGAAACTAAAGCAGACTTGTTTAACTTGTATTCCTCACTTCAAATTCCATCTAGGAAAACAGCAGATGGCATCCTACTCTCCAGGGAAAATAAGTCCCCCAGATCTTTAGCGGGTCTGTAAAGACAGTTCCCGTGGTGGCACTACCAATGTGAAGTAGACCAATTTTTTTTCTTTTTTTTTTCCTTTATTTTTTATTTCTTCAAGTTACATCTCAATCGCAGTCCCCTCCCTATTCCCCCTCCAGTCACACCCTCCCACCATCAACCCCCCATCCTCTTCCCTTTTTTTTTCTTTTACGTTTAAGGTATATCTTATTTCCCCCTACAGTTTCCCCTTTCAGTCCAACAAATGGCTCTTTCTCTTATAATAACAAATACAATACAGTACAACAGAGGTAATTAGGCCACAGTTATGAGGGTTATATGGTTTAACGTACATTCCCAATGACCAGTCCATATGTATTTGGTACTTGACTTTAACATTCTACTATCTAAACATCTCCTTGAGTTTAAAGGTCTATATCTGACTCAACATTCATACTCACTGGCAACACAATTTAAAAGTATCTTCTTAGATCTATAACACTCTCTTGACTCCTAAACAACTCAAAATTAAATTATGAGACTCTAGCTATCTGTTCTTCAACCACCTCAGAGACCTGAGAGGGATAAATATATCTGATTTTATAGGAAGTACAGGGCCTGCAGCTTCCCAAACTAAGAAATGACATACCTGTGGCTGCCTGGACAGTTCCCATTTTCTCTCCATACATTACCGCATCGATCTTCAGTCATTTGGCCCTGTTTCTCTGACAGACATTGATTGTAGAGCAGGGGTTATGAAGGACTTACCTACCCTGTCTTGGCAGAGCTAGGCTGTTGACTTACCTGCTTCCAGGTTTTGTCCTTTTTGGACAGCATTCTGTCTACAGTTGGAGCTAGGGGCTTTTCCTACCAAGAGATAGGCTTGTGACTAATTCAATCATCTCCCACTGGAGATTCTTCGATGCTCATCTTCTACTTGGAGGAGAATAGGGGGTGCTGTCAGGAATTGATATGTCTTGATATAAAAAAAATCTAAAGTTACGAAAACATCTTTGAATGCCATGTTCTGCAGATCTCTTGAGGTTTTTGAAGAGGCCCTATCTATCTCTTATATTAGGGTAAGCAGATGTTGCTTGTCTCTTGCCAGTTTATTTCTGAGTAGCTTAGGAAGTAGCTATAATAAGCTGTCATAGTACCTAACTGAATGACCGGCTTGCATAACCATTAGTTTGCATTTCTTAATTATCCTAAACAGTTTATGACAATTAGTAGTAAAAGGCTGAAACATCTCATTTCATTTTTTTTCTTTACCTCCTAACCCTTCCATCCCATTTCTCTGGGGTGGGGTGTCCTTATATAACAGTCCCTCATCTCAGTTGAGAGGTCGTATGAGGGCCAAGAGCCTCTTCATTCATTGGGGATCTACAAAGCAGTACCATCAGTGAAAAGTGTCTCGTTGCCCAGGAGAGAGAACTACTAAACAAACAAACCAATAAGCATACAATAGATAAAAAAGACTAAAAAATAGAAAAAAATATAACTAATATATAAAAAATAGATAAAGAATAAAAATTAAAAATAAGAAGTCTATGTGCAAGTTCCCTTTGGTGTGTTAGTTGTAGTATCGAAACCTCCTACTATGTAGCTAAAATCCTACTATAAGTGAATAGATGCCATATGTGTCCTTCTGAGTCTGGATTAGTTCACTCAGGATGAGCTTTTCTAGTTCCATCCATTTGGCTGCAAATTGCATAATTTCATTGTTCCTGATAGCTGAATAATATTCCATTGTATAGATGTACCACAGTTTTTTGACCCATTCTTCGGTTGAGAGACATCTGGGTTGTTTCCAGTTTCTAGGTATTACAAATAAGGCTGCTATAAACATAGATGCGGAAACTTCCTTATGATTCCGTGAAGAGGCATTTGGGTGTATACCCAGAAGTGGTATGGCTGGGTCCTGAGGCAAAGCTATTCCAAGATTTCTAAGATATCGCCAGACTGACCTCCGTTTTTATTTAAAAAAATCCCCTTGCCTTTGCAAGGATGGAATTAAAACAGAGTCTGGTTTCCAAGTTGTTTTAAATGATATTTGTGTATTATATAAATGCATTAAGATTGTAGTTTTGCCCTATTTTATGTGACCTTACTAACAAGGTCCAATTAGCAAATATTCTAAGTCTTATTTACAAAATTATTTTAAATATTCATAGATAGATGGGCTTCAAATATGTCCCTCAAATACTTTAGCATTTCTAAATTCAATTGACATCATGTTATAATACAATTGTTACAAGTTATGTATATTTTGATTCTGTATTAGGTTTACTTGAAAATATATATGTTGATTCCATATGAACACAATTATGTAAATACTGGCACTAATATTTGAAAATCTATATATGGTTTTAAAAAGGAACTTTAAAAAGAAATGTTATTTGATTGTGGATCTAATGCTTCATTGCTTTTATTTATGTTTATATCATGTCCATCTCTGACCACCTATTTTCAAGCTTATTAAGAGTGTCATTTACAGTATGACTCTGTGTGCCACCAAAATTTATGTTCATATGATCATAGAAAAAAATTTTAAAAAGAAAGTCTTCATGTTCATCAAAATAGACTTCTGATTTTACAGGAACATTCCGTTGTTTTTCAGATTTGTTTCCTCCTGATGCACATGGCTCAATGTGATACATTTAATGACGTCATTTATTAGATGTCAAATGAATAATGTGTGAAACATACAGAAATCTAAGCCTCATTTGAAAGAAGAGACATCATTCTTAACCATTACAACTGGCATTGAATTCAGAAATTTTTAACTCATTATATGTTTAATTTTAAAATTAGAAAAATAAACTGTAGCTGAAATTATGAAATATATTATTGAAGATTTACCCCTGAATCTAATCTCTTATCTTTTCTCCCTGACTATAACTGAGACAAGTGGGTTCTGGTTTGTAGAATAGGTTTTGGAAACACAATGGCAGAAAATCAAATGACAATCAGGCAGAACAATATTAAATAGATAAAAAGAAATATCCTTTTGCTTTCGCAATGCATAGATGTGAGTAACTGTGGTCTGCAGTGCTCTTCATAGACTGTGTATCTCATTTATCGCGAGAGACAATTTCAGGAAAAACTACAAAGAAAAGCTTAATGAGCCCATCATAATCTCATTAATCTAGCTAAAGCAGAAATATAGAAAGCTGGTAGCCAAATATAAAACAAATAGAATTTAAGACTCATACATATAAAACATAATCTTCTCAGTTAAACAAAGTGCATAAAATTCTGTACTTATGAGCAGAAAGTTGATGCATTTGTGAAATGGCTTATCATCATTACTCAGGATTATACAGCCTAATCTACACTCCATGTCATGAGTTCAAAATGGCCAAGAAGATTTAAAATACATGGTAAACTCAATTAAAATATAACAATAAAATTAAAGATACAAATTTACAATAATGCAATATAGTTCAAATCAATAATTTAAGCTGTAGAACATTGTAAATCATTTTAAAATATCTAATAATGAAACTTAAGCTGTATTATATCACACAGGTATTGTTTTACATTGCATAAGGTGGTTGATAGTGTTTAACTGAAAATGCAGGTAAGTATGGACTATAGATTTTAGGGATTGCTATCAGTATCCTATATTTAAAAAATGTGTGACTTCTAACTAGTAAAATATTAATGACATTATAAAATAACTCAACATTAAATATGTTATTGTTATGCTTTGAGTAAAAATTGCTACAAAAATTAGTAGTGGGATGAGCCTTTACATTCTTGGCACTTATCTTCCACTATGAAGAACTCATGAACAGTCTGTTTACTCTTCATTATCTACCTGGTTAGATTTAGAGTCATCTAAGGACATTGGTTTAGGTGTTTCCATAAGCAAGTAACTGAGATTGGTTGATCCACACTGAATGTAGGTGGTGCTACCTTGGGCTGAAATCCAGATGGAATAAAACAAAGACCAGAAAATAGGTCAGGGAGGCATCTACATCTTCCTCTCCATGATGTGATGGCTTTGGCCTGCCATTTCAAAATGATAGACTGAATATGTTGATCAATAACTGAAATCCATCCCTATTGTGTTAAGTTATATATGTTGTACATTTTGTCACAGAATTAAAAAAGTAACTAATGCCCTCTTCCTGAAATGCTGAAGACTTCAGACATACTATTAATTTATTTATAAGTACTTATATGTCTGAAATATATGGAAAATATACATAAGCATAACTATTTTTCCTAAATCCAAAAGTATTTAACAATAATTTTGTAATACCAAAATATATATGTATACATAAATATGTGTATTATCTCTCCATAAAATATATATGTGTATATATTCCATACTTGACATAATTTCCCTTATCCTTAATTAAGATGCAAATAAAATTTACAAATTATTCTCCAGTCTCTCAAAAGCATTGATTAACTCCTTACTGAAGTATCATATTAATGACCAGTACAACAATAATCAGAGAAAGAAGATCATTTTTTTATTTTTATTTTTATTGAAAATAGATTATTTTCTCATACAATATATCCTGAATGCAGTTTCCATCTTTTTACTTTTCCCAGTTTATTCCCACCACCCCTCCCATATTCACTCCCTTTCTGTCTCATTAGGAAAAGAAAAAATCAAACTTCTAAGAAATAACAAAAAACCATGAGATAAACAAAACAATCACATGGAAGTTGGACAAGGCAAACCATGAGACCGAAAGAGGTAAAGCAAAGGCATAGAAATCAGAGACCCACTCACTCTCACACTGAGGAATGCCATGAAAACACCAGGCTAGCTAGTAAACAGGCAGGCTAGTAACCATGCAGGCAGTCTGAATCAGATCCCTGCAGGCCTATGAATGCTGCGTCAATATCTGTGAATTCATGTGTCCTTTGCTCATTTTGTTTTAGAAGGTCTTGTTGTCCTAGTGTTCTCCAGCCCCTCTGGCCCCTATACTTTCTCCTTCCAGCTCCTGTTTAGCTGGGGTTCCCTGAGCTCTGAGATGAGGAATTTGATGGAGATATTCCAATTAATGCTATGAGACCTAAGGTCTCTCTTGGCAAATGTCTGACTGTGGTTCTCTGTATTTATTCCCATCTGCTACAGGAATAAACTTCTCTGATGGTGTCTGAATAGGGCCTCTTCAAAAACCTCAAGAGATCTGCAGAATATGACATTCAAAGATGTTTTCATAACTTTAGATTTTTTTATATCAAGACATATCAACTCCTGACAGCACCCCCTATTCTCCTCCAAGTAGAAGATGAGCATCGAAGAATCTCCAGTGGGAGATGATTGAATTAGTCACAAGCCTATCTCTTGGTAGGAAAAGCCCCTTGCCCCAACTGTAGACAGAATGCTGTCCAAAAAGGACAAAACCTGGAAGCAGGTAAGTCAACAGCCTAGCTCTGCCAAGACAGGGTAGGTAAGTCCTTCATAACCCCTGCTCTACTATCAATGTCTGTCAGAGAAATGGGCCAAATGACTGAAGATCGATGCTGTAATGTATGGAGAGAAAATGGGAACTGTCCAGGCAGCCACAGGTATGTCATTTCTTAGTTTGGGAAGCTGCAGACCCTGTACTTCCTATAAAATCTGATATATTTATCCCTCTCAGGTCTCTGAGGTGATTGAAGAACAGATAAATAAAGTCTCATAATTAAATTTTGAGTTGTTTAGGAGTCAAGAGAGTGTTATAGATCTAAGAAGATACTTTTAAAATTGTGTTGCAATTAGTATGAATGTTGAGTCAGATATAGAACCTTAAACTCATGGAGAAGTTTAGATAGTAGAATGTTAAAGTCAGGTACCAAATACATATGGACTGGTCATTGGGAATGTACGTTAAGCCATGTAACCCTCATAACTGTGGCCTAATTACCTTTGTTGTACTGTATTGTATTTGTTATTATAAGAGAAAGAGCCATTTGTTGGACTGAAAGGAGAAACTGTAGGGAGAAATAAGATA
>CAJQZJ010036822.1:49594-72094 GCA_907164525.1 Lophiomys imhausi | reverse complement strand
TAAAAAACAGGTTCTTGGGAAAATCACGTTCCTGACTGTCTGTACTCTTGCTGAGGGAGGACAGCAGGGACAGGAGAAGGGGGGTGGGGACGTAGAATCTATATCCTGCTGTATCCCACTGACTGCTTGTGTTGTAAATGATGCATTCTACTTCCGTTGCTTGTTCTCATTAAATTCCAGATGCTTAATTGATCCTCCTGTCTCAGGCAGGACAAGAACCCAAATTGATGCTGGGTGGTGGGTGAGCAGAGGAAGCCAGAGCCCTCCCCAGAACACATGTGCACTGTCTCACAGGCCCTAAGTCTTCTCTCAGGGCTCTCGGAGAGAAAGAGTTCAGGCTCTCTCCTCCTCTTATAGTCCCAAGCCAGGAACAAATAACAAATAACAGCCTGAAAAGACAGACAGACAGAATATCCTCCCCACTACCTCTCTGTTTTGTGCCAAGGGGCCAGACCTCAGTTGAGAATCTCCATGAGGTGCCCAAAATTTCTAACTCATTGTATCTGATTGCTGGCTGACCCTTGGGAAAAACAAAGAAGTAGGATAACTGGCTAGTTGATTGGCTGGCTGGGCATCAGAAAGCAGGATGAGCCTGTGAAGGCAAAGCAGGCAAAGTCAGGCCCACCAAAGCCTCTGGTTGTCACCAACGTCTGTTTTTCTGTTCAATCAACTAAGGAGGCAACAATGGTAGGCCAGCACTCGACCCTCCCCTAGTATCCCCACCACTTCCTTCACTTGTTTCCCTTAATTTCTTTGTTTTATTCCAAGTTAATATATCTATTTCTTTATTTTTCCATTCATTTATGTAGCTGAGACTGGGGTGTAGCACTGGAAATCACCACATAGAAGAGGCCTGCATCTCCATCTGCCCCCACCTCCTGAAATTAAAGGTGTGCAGCACCACACCTGGCTTCCTTTCAATGTCCGTGTAGTTTCATTTCAAACTCTATTCATGTTGGGGGTGGAGGAGGAGAATCTATATCCTGCTGTATCCTACTGACTATTTGTGTTGTAAATGATGTATTCTACTTCCCTTGCTTATTCTCATTAAATTCTAGATGCTCAATTGATTCTCCTGTCTCAGGCAGGACAAGAACCCAAATTGAATAAATTGACTATGAAGTTATGATCCAGACACTTTCTAAGTCATAGTTCAAATTCTTCAGTAACTGTGTGATTGGCCATCATATTAGCAACCAAACTATATGTAACCTCGTGTAAGATAACCCAATGTGGCAACACCCATATAACACCCCACATTTCCACTGTGCCCTCTAATTATTGTAGTTGTAAGGTTATTATATAATTCAAATGCTAATTTCTGTAATTCCCCCCTTATCTGGTTTCAGTCTTTGTTCTGAAGAGGTCATGTCTCAGTGCTATATAAACACTGCTCCCGGATTGTCCCCTGCTATGCCAACAAAGCAGTTTACAGCCAATCACTGAGCAGGAGAGAGAATAGGGCTGGACTTCCTGTCCTTGAGGGGAGGAGGAAGTGGGGGATTCAAGAGGAGATAGAGGCAGGAGAAACAAGAAGAAGACATGCAGCTGAAGCAGGAGCCACAAAGTGCAAGTATTTCTAAGATTTAGGCTGGTCAGTAGCCAGATTGGCATAGTGGGTAAAGAATAGGGTAGTAACTGCTCAGTTTTTGTGTTGTGAAGCTTGGTTAACAAATAATATAAGGAGTCTCAATTATTTAGATGATAGCCAGGTAAAAAGTAAAACAGTGAAAATAACACAATCACATAAAGTTACACTAACAGATTATCATATCTCTCTCTTTAAAAATTAGACTAAGAAGCAACACCAGACCTTTGAGATAGTTTAAGCTCCAAGAATCACTGAAGAAAGACCCCAGACTCAAGTAGTATGCAAAAGCAAAGAGCATTTATTCTGCAGAAACAACCAGCGTGCTGGGGTTGACCATTCACACAAAATGGTAACAGAGAACAAAGCAAGCAGGCTTTTTTTAAAGCGAAAATGGAATTCCAGTAAGGGTTAGGTAACCTTTAATCTGATTGGGAGGCAGCTAGGCAGTTGCATGGGTAGATATCTCCTGATTGATTATCCTTAAAGTAGAGAATTTTGTGATTAATTACTGGAGCTGGTACCTGAAACTAGTGATTTCTCAGGGTCACTAGGTCAGGCAGATCCAGTCCTATAAACTCAAAATGAAATTGAAGTTTTTCTTTCCAATAGTTTTTGTCATTTTATCTTTCTTAATGTTCTTTTTTGTTTGAATTTTGAGTCATAGTGATCACACAGGAAAAAAAAAATGACCAAAAGTGATCTATCACCCTCAGTTCTTTTCCATGTCTTTTTTGTTCTCTATGTTTACTATTCTATAAATGCAGGGACTTAAATCCAATGTACTTATGAAGAAGAATTGTGAAGAGGCTCTCCTGATCTACAGAGTACCTTTTAAGTAAAAAAAGAAAATCACAACAATCAGTTGTTTTAGAAGGTAGTATATGGAAAAAAAAATATATGTGTGGATTTACAGACAGAAAAATAAGCAAGAAGGCTTGGAGAGATGGCTCAAAGGTTAAGATTCTGCTTGCTCTTCCAGAGGTGCTGAGTTCAATTCCTAGCAACCACATGGTGGCTCATAACCATCTACAATGAGATCTGGTGCCCTCCTCTACTGTCCAGACATATGTGTAGGTAGAACACTGTGTACATAATAAATAAATCTTTAAAAAATAAAAATTAAAAAATAAACATAAGATCACAGAGCATAGCAGCTGATGTCCATTTTTATTGTTTAGGCTACTATTTGAGATGGGTTGGTGTTCTTCTTACTGTTAGGTCTGCCTAGTACAAAAGGTAGGCAGGCCTCTCTTCTAGAGGAGATTTTTTGATAAAAGATGTTTTGACAAGAACCATCCTCCCTTTCTGATCCCAGGTCATGAAGCTGGGACACCAACTCTTCATGATCCAGGGATTCCTGAAATGGCTGGAGACAGTAACTTCCCAGTCTAAAGTTGACCACAGTATCTGTCACTAAATTCTTATTTTAAAAGCAGGGTTTTTTGTTTTTTGTTTTTTTGATAACATGCTCTATTTTCCCCCTTCCTCTCCCCTGTTCTTTTGCCATGGCTCACCTCAGCTGCCAGCTACCCTGTCTCTTCAGAAACTTGCATTGAGATGATGATGGGAAGACTAATCTGGTTCATTTAAATGTTCTGCCATTGTCACTACTGGCACACCACTGCCAGCACCCATTCGTGGTGCATGGCTAGGTGCCATCTTGACTATTGGATGGGGTTGTAGAAACCTGATCTGACCACCATTTTGAATGGGGCAGTCACATGATTGGCAGTCATCTTTGTTGTGGGAAAGATATACCCCTTCACAGCCATATTGGTTAAGGGCTGCCAGCTCTATTCAATACATTGCTGTTAGCCAAATCTAACTTCCCTCCATCATAAGCTTCAGTTGTTTGGATGAACTAAGCCATACAGAAAAGATACTTTATTTTAATAATCACTAAAGTACTAATTGATGAAAACTATACAGGATAATTAAAAAATACAACTTGGCAATATTCAAGGTACAGTTTAGAACTGATAACAAAGAACAGACAAAGATTATTTAACTCAGATATGCTAGCTCTCAAGCTTGTCAAAGATTGGTAGAATATGACATCTCAATGTTTAATTAAATACCTTACTATGACAGAGACCCCCAATGATGATTCCAAGACATCCTAAAGGTATTATTGACACAACAACAAAACACCATTGGATGACACTGCTTCACTGCCTCCCCTGCTAAAGCCTGACCTGTGGACAAATAGGGTACCTGGAGAAGTTCATTTCCCCATTTTGCCTGGAGAAAATAAGGTCAGCTTCACAAGCTCCTCCTCCATGGGAAGGCCTCTCAGAGAGGAGGCGGGGGGGGGGAAGAGGGAGGGAGGGTGAGGCAGGGTTGGGAGGACAGTGGGGAATTCGATCAGGATGTAACTTTAATAAATAAATTAATTAATAAAAATTGTAAAGTGCATTTAGCATATCCATACTGGATATAAACCCTATAAATATAATGTGGCAAGTTCTTTTTCTATGGCTTACCTCTTAATGCCCATGACAAAATCCATATGGTAAACAAACCTTACAAGCAAATCTTATGTAAGGGACATAGAAAGCTTTAATCTCATCATAGACTCAAACCTGGGGAAAAATCCATAAACATAAATAATGTTGCAAGTCCTTTAGTTGTATACCAACTTTATAAATGTAACAAATGTATTAACTCCATTACCCAGTCCTCAACTCAAGTTTATGACAGATTTCAACCTAGAGTGAAACCTAAAAGGATTGTAAAGAATGTGTGAAAGCCTTCACTGTCAACATTCATCTTAGAGTACATCATAAAACTCACCCAACAAAGACAGTGACAAAGAACCCTTAATAAATCTCAAAGATAATTCACTATCCCTGTAATTGCAAACAAAAGGTTTTTTCAATATGAATAACATACAGATTTTTGACCAATGTTCAGGCTTGTGATATGTCAGGAATACCACATACTATATTTCAAATGAAATAAATATTTTATCCAGAGGTAGACCTTATATTCACTAAAGATTTTTTTAAATCTATGCATACAATTACATTTCTCATAGAAATACCCAAGTTTTTGCTATTAATAATGGTATGCAATTCATTCAGAAACAACTAAAGCAACAGTAATTGAAATATAAAGATATATGGAAAAAGATAAGTTTGTAAAGGAAAAATTCTGCATAATTATTGTGTGTATATTTGTGGACAAGAAATAATGACAAATTTGTATTCTACATTAATATGATTATATTGCCAGTATTTTAAGGTTTGCAGCATTTATATATAGTTTATTTTTAATCTCAAATTATTCTTGTCTTTGTCTCAACCCTCTCAAAAAACATTGGTGTTCACTTTTCATTTTCTTAGTGTCAATTTTCCATTTTATATGAGGATGGGACCATGAAAGTTAATTTTTCCATGAATGACACTGCTAAGACAAAAAAAAATCATTAAAATAAAAGGTAGATGTCTATTCTATTTCCCCTTATCAGTGAGAATCAAGCATCCCCTCTTGGGTGGTCCTTATTACTTACCTTCTTGTAGCATGGGATTATCCTGTATTTTGTGGCTAATATCCATTTATAAGTGAATACATAACATGCATGTCTTTCTGGGCCATTCAGGATGATCTTTTCTATTCCATCAATTTGCCTATAAATTTCATGATGTCTTTGTTTTTGTTGCTGTTGTTTGATTTTTTGGTTTTTGTTTGGGGTTGTTTGTTTGTTGAGACAGGGTTTCTATGTGTAACAGCCCTGGACTAACTTTATAAACCAGACTGGTCTTGAACTCACAGAGATCGCCTTCCTCTGTCTCCTGAGTACTGGGATTAAAGGCATGGGCCACCACGCCTGGCTGATGTCCTCGTTTCTAATAGCTGAGTAATATTGCATTGGGTAAATGTACCACATTTTCTTCATCCTTCAGTTGAAGAATATCTAGTGTGTTTCCTGTTTCTGGCTATTATGAATAAAGCTGCTTATGAACATAGTTGAGCAAGTGGCTGTAACAGAAAACTTTTATTTATCACACGTATATTTATTAATACTTAACAATCATCTATACAGTTCCTAAGTCCTAAAACCTAAACCTTCATTCTAAAATCTATAATCTATCTAAGAATACCTTAATACCTAAAACACTCTAACACCTATAAAAAACAAACACTTAACACTAACTTAAGTTTCTTAAAAGGACATTAATACTCCTGGCATAGGTCCATATGGATGGCTGGTTTCCAACAGGTCTTTCAATCTTAAAGTCTGTGAGCCTTATTCATCAGTTCTTAAGGCCAGTTTATAAAATTAATCTGTTCTGACTACTGATGTAGGGTGACCTTTTTAATCAGTCAAGAATTGCCTCTGTGGTCCTAGGGCCCAATTATTTTCAAGATTAAAAGCTTATCCAAACTACCTCCAATTTGTCGTTTTGCTCACCATCTGATGCTCTGGAGCTCCAAGGTAGATGATTCCAAGGGACTCTGCCTTAACAAGTCTATGGCAGGTTTTGTGTCGAGTTGCATCGGTCCTACTCCACCAATGGTGCTATGCTCTTCACCAGCATGGATTCTCTGCAAGTCAGCACAAAAGGATGACAGACGGTGATGCATAGTCTCTCAACGTGTTTTTGGCAGAGGAAACAAGGAAGAGGGGAGGGCTGGAGGCCTCGTGGACTCCCAATCCCACTGTTATTTAAATCCTCTTTGAAGTGGTGATCTCAGCATGATATCTGGCATTCTTGTTGCCATAGTTTTTCACAGGCTGTTTCAAGGCATACCCCCACAGCAGTGCATGCTGTGGTCCCTTAATTCCCACTGTTTCTCATGGTCAGTGACATCATCTGTGAGGCTTCTTAGCAATGCCCTTCAATGGCAAATGTCTAGCCATAATTGGCTCCACCCATATCTTTCACCTGAGACCCCAAGCTTCTGCAAATCCAAAATCCCTATGCTGCTAGGTGCTACGTTAATTTCACTAACCTCCCCCCCCCAACACCCAATTCCCAAAAGGTGGAGTAGATGATGTTTTGGTCATTTGATGTATTATAGATGTTGTTTAGGGAAATTGGTTACAAGTTGTTAAATGGTCTTGTTAAGCAAAGTACAGAAGATTAGACTCAAGGAGTTTTTCTTTCTTTTTTTTTCTCTATCCTTTCTCTCTTATAAAGGGAGAAAAGACTTGAAAAGAAAAAAAGAGGGGAGAGGGGGAGTGAGGAAGAGAAGTAGGGAAGGATGGGCCAGGAGGAGAGGAGTGAGGAAACTCCGTTCTAGAAGTAACTTGAGAGAACAAATTAAAATTTTAAAAAGGTAAATAAGCTTAAAAATCTAATAAAAATAAAGTATAAAACTTTCAAATTATAATTTACCAAAGGTATACTTGCCTTATTGGCATGAAAGGAAAAATGGTCTTAATTTCTGACTAGAATGTTAGACTGCAGGTTGCCACATAGCTCACACACACTTGATATCAGCTTAAAAGTTTTTTTTTCACATATATAAAGGATATTTTTGTTGTTTGGCATTAAAAAGGCAAATAAGAGATTTAAAATGCTATAAATAAATTAAAGGTTGCTACAGTTCAATCTGGTTTTCTAAACCTCTGAGAATTGAAGTAATTTGGAGCTAAAAGAAAATATTTGAGAAGGGTGGTGTTAGCCCATGCCTTTAACCCCAGCAGAGATAGGAGAATCACTATAGAGTTAGTGAGTTGTCTTACAAATTCTAGAGTTACAAGGAACAGGGTGGTGATGGTGCACACCCTTAATCCCATCACTTGAGAGAGATACACCTTTAATCCCAACACACTGGAGACAGAAACCTGCAGATCTCTGAGTTCAAGGCCAGCCTGACACAAAGCAAACTCCAAATAAAGAAAAACTTAGATCCAGGGGTGGTGGTGCACATCTTTAATTCCATCAGTTGGGAGGCACATGCCTTTGATTCCAATATTAGAATGAAGAGACAGGAACATAGATTTGGAATGATTTAAGTTTTAAAGCTACTAGCAAAAGGCATGCTGAAATTCAAAGTGAATTTTCCTTTGAGATCTCAAAATATATACACTTAAAGGTTTGTTTTGTTCCAAAATATCAAAATAATTTCTTTTTTAATCTCAATTGAAAAATAATACTTTTTATATTGTCAAAAAAAAAACAGTTTGTTCCAGGAAAAATATTACCTGCTCCCCCCCAACAAAAAAAAAAAAGTAGTGACCCAGAGTTAGGATTAGGGCAGGGCTCTGTCCCTATCTTTCCAGGAGTTTAAAAGCATCCATCTGAAGAATCCAGGGACAACTGGACAACTGAAACCTCAGAAGAAAACAAATTAGACACCAAATAAGACAAGTATCCCAGATGGTCCAGCCTCACAGACTTCCTCAATATCTGTTTCCTCAAAAATCTACAACCACAACTCAAAATCATTGATTGTTCAGCTCCACAGACAGTTCCAGCCAGAACTTCAGTAAAGACCTGAAGTTCATCTTTTGTCTACGAACTTCTTAGGACATTTAAATAGCTGAGCACAAAAGGACTGAACATCAAATGATTCTATTAGCATACTTAACCATTTTTCCATTCTTCTTTGGGCCCCAAACAAGTGTACTAGTCCCAAATCAGCAGGAAGTAATTTTAAGAGAGCAACATCCCATCTTCAGAAGGTGGAGTGGGTGATTTTTCCCCTGCTTTGGTCATTTGATGGGTTATAGATACTTGTTATATAAGAAGAGAGATTGCAAGTTGTTAAATGGTCTTGTTAAAAGGTTTTTGAGGTTAGACCCAGAGATTTTCCTCTTTCTCTTTTCTGGATCCTTCTTTCTCTCCTATGTAGGGGTGAAAACACTTGAGAAAAATGGGATACAGACATAATATAGGAATGATAAAGAAAAGGAACAGATTATTGAATATGTTCATATCTTTGTATTTCGATACAAAATTAAGATTATATTTGGCTACATTGGTACTGATCTTTGTATATTGATACAAAATTAAGGTTGACTCTTTTTAAGGTATTGTACCTAGGTAATGCTTAAAAATGAAATGTGAAGTTTTGGCCTTTTGTTAGCAACTGTCATAAACTGTTTAGGGTAGTTAAGAAATGCAAACTAATAGTCATTCAAGAATATAATTTTGTTAGGTACTAGGGTAGTCTATCACAGTTATTTTCTCAGTTAATCAGAAATCAAGTTGCTAAGAGACAAGTAACATTTGCTTATCCAAATATAAGTAGATAGATATGTGGTCTTCAAAAACTGCAAGAGATCTGTAGAATATGGTATTCAAAGATGCTCTCTTAACTCAAGATTCTTTTTGATATCGAGACATGTATTTGTAACTATTTTTTTCTTCAGAGATTGTTGAACTACCATTTAATCCTATCTGGAAAGCATTGCAATGAATTAAATGTATTTCACTGTGTATTGTTTTGTAAAGTTTTCTCACACTCCTGTATACTGTAGGCAAATTTACATACATGATGTGAATATTTTCCCACACAATTCTCTGACTCTGAAAATGTGGGATACAGTAGACTCTGTTTTGAGAAACTAGACATTGTGGATGACATGTTCATATAAACATTATTAAAATATTTGATTGCTAGTCTCTGAATACCTACTTTAGTATCTGTGGTCTGTCACAGTGCTCCTAGCAGTCATATGAGAGCTAAGAGCTTCCTTATATACTGGGGATGGTTCTATTTTCTTAGTCATTATAGATCTATGTAAATTGTTTATATTATCTGGTTTTAACTTTGGAAAGTGGTTTCCATCAGGAAAATTGTCCATTTCTTTTAGATTTTCCAATTTTGTAGAGTACAGATTTTTGAAATATGACATGATGATCCTTTGGATTCACTCAATGTCTCTTGTTATATGCCCCATTTTGTTCTGATTTTGTTCATTTCAATAATCTTTGTCTGCCTTTTATTTAATTTGGATAAGAGTTTGTGATCTTCTTGTTTTTTTTTCCAATGAACAAACAATTTGTTTCATCTATTTTTTTATTGTCTATTTGTCTCTATTTTGTTTATTTCAACCCTCAGTTTTATTATTCTTGCTGGCAACTAAGAGAATGCAGGACTAGGGAGACTTTGGGGGAACCCTGAGGTAGTAAGAGAATCACAGGATTTGGCTGGGCAAGCTGCCTACCTAGAATTCCCCCCATGCGCATGATCTCTAGTAGAGTGAATAGTCTCCACCCAAGCTGGGCTTTTATTGGTCATCCTGGTCTCTTGGTAGAGCAGGGAGACTTCACCCTATTTGTGGGTTGGATTATGGAGAGTAGGAGGGTGGAGGACTGGGGATAGGATGGACAGAGGCTTTTGACATCATTTGTTTTTTTGGATCTCAGCCATTTTTTTTTTTTTTTTTTTTTTGGTGGAAGACAAAATCTACAAGAGTGACCCTAGCAAAGTGTTCTACTACTGTGGGATATGAAGTCAAAGCTGATCATCTTCTAGAATCAAGCTCCTAACAGTGGAACTGGTATGTCAACCCAGCCACAAAACCTTCAACTATAATCTGTAAAACCTGGAAGATGTGCTGCAGTAATGGTTTTCTAGAACTACTCAGAATGGCCAACCAATGGCTGGCCCAAATTGAGGCCTCCACCATGAGAGGGAGTTCATACCTGGCACTGCCTGAATGACCATGAACCAGAGAGAGGACAGCATAGAACCTGGGATAAAGCTGAACATGGCTGGCAAAAAAAATGTCAATGAAAGATATTCTGCTATACTCATAGAACTGTGTCTAGTTCATTTGTCATCAGAGAGGCATCATCCAGCAACTGATGGGAATAGATGCTGTCGAGAGCGTGGTTTGATCATCCAAATCCCGACACCTCCTTCTCTATGTAAGGGAGTCGTGTGACCAGGTGACGGCACTCGCCACCCAATAAGGTCAAATGGAATACAATTAGGCAGGCTGGTTTTTATGATATTTAATTACTAAATAATGATCACAACTTATACTATATGAAATATCTCTACTTCTACAGGATCAGGATAAGCTGCATCAATCAAACAGAAACACTTAATGGTCATTAAAGCTAGAACAACTAATACTACAATGTATAACCACCACATCCTATAATTATATTAATATTCCCACATCACACATCATACGACCTGTCCGAAGACCTTGGCTCTTCTGTTTCCCTGCGTCGATGTTCGGGGCAAAGCCCCACTTCTAGTCTCAGTTCAAGGCCTGAGTGAATGGGCAAGGGATAGAGAGAGAGGTCTCAGCACAAGGTCTGAGGAAGGGGCATAGACCTAAGATAGAGACAGAGGCAGGACGTCAGTGACAAGACTGATCGCTGCTTACTGCTTGTCTCCTTTGGTTTTTATACTTTCATTTTAGCTTCATTATAATATACGCATAAGGCGGGCTAATTGTTCTAATTACTACGTCATCCACATATGGTGGCTGTAAGGAGCCTGTAAGCAGCTAATAGAAAGCTGCAGGAGCATTAGGAAAATAAGAAATAATATTAAGCTAAAATGAAAGTATAATGTGTGAAGCTGTGCCCTAATGTGTGAGGATAGATAAGAACCAAGTAAGTGCCGTCCTACACGGGTGACATAATAGATATGCAAATTGCGGGCCAAGACGCACCCTTGCAGGTGGCCCAGTAGATATGATAATTAAGCCAAGGAAAGAGTATATAAACCGAAAGCAGAAGGCATTCAAGTGACGTTCGGTCTCAATGACTGACGTTCCGCCTCTGCCTACCTTTCCCCTCAACATCCGACGGCCCCGGGCTTGAGTCTAACTCTTTGAGTCTAACTCAAATAGCCCACGGCTTGGATCTGAGGACTCTCTCTCTCTACATCCGGTGGCCCCGGGTTAATAACCCACGGCTTGGATCTCAGCTCTCTTACCTTCTCTCTTTCTCTCGCTCTGATCCGAGACCGGGACCCGAGAGAAGACGACTCAGGTCGTATGATGGGGAAATACTATATAGGGTTATGATTAGGATATGTGTTGAGTGTTCAGAAGTGGTAGTTATATATTGTGATTCCTCAATGTGGTGGTTATATATATTGTAATATTAGTTGTTCTAGCTTTAATGACCATTAAGTGTTTCTGTTTGATGCAGCTATCCTGATCCTATAGAAGTTGAAATATTCCATCTAGTATAAGTTGTTAATAATAAATATCATAAAGACCAGCCTGCCTAATTGTATTCCATTTGACCTTATTGGGTGGCGAGTGCCGTCACCTGGTCACACGACTCCCTTCCACAGAGAAGGAGGTGTGGGGATTTGGATGACCAACCCGCGCTCCCCACAGTGGCACTCACTATCTTCTTATCTGGCTCCTACAGCTGGGCCTCAGCTGGGCTGTGGCTGACAGCTGCTTACAGGCTCCTTACAGATGCAGAGACACACACCCAGATACTATGGGGCAGGGGGAGGAAGTATTGTAGGAGCCAGAGGGATCAAGGATATACCAAGAATATCGTCCACAAAATCACCTGAGCAGCGCTCATAGGGACTCACAGAGACTAAGACTAAGAACACAAATTCTGTATGAATCTTTTGAGCTAGGTCCTCTGCATATGCCTTTTTTTCTTTTTATTATGTTTATATATTACTTCAAATTACATCTCAATCACAGCCCTTCCCTTCACCCTTCTTGATCCTACCCTCCCATCCTCTACAACTTCTCCCACCTATCCTACTTGTCAAGGACCAGCCTTTGACATCCACAAAACCACTGAGAGTATTTAGTTGGCAATAGGGGTCAGTCACAACTCTCGGAGATGGATGTCTTTCTTTCAGAAACCTTCTAAGTTCGGGGGTTGCAAGACCAATAATGATGGTTAGTTTAGAAGAAAGAAAGGAGAAATGGAAAAAAATGATCTAATCTCTATGACTCAAGGAGGCCTCTCTGCAAGGTGATTGGAGAGGTTCAAAGCGACCCCCTTGTTTTCTTAAATGGTCTCAAGCAGCTTTTAGATAGCAATCACATGGTTGTAAACAAAGCCCTTTGTGCTGTAAATAAATGCTAATTCGTGCTAGCCCCTAGCCTGCTAGCCAGCAGGCTAGTCGCTGGTAGTTCAACAGGCTTGATTACTCCTTGGCTGGTTTTGTTAAGAATCTAATATTGGGAGTCTGAACATAAGTATATAATAAGAAAGGGGGATGAGAACAGAGGTACTCTCTCACACACACTCACACCAGAAAGAAGAAATGGATGAAGCTAGGATGCAATGACAACTTTAATATGATGATTATACTTTTTCATACCCTGAATGAGGGCTCTTTACATCAAAGGAAGAATTATCTCATGGTTCCAAGGAATTTATCACAAGGACAGGAAAAATAAGTGCAATAGGAGGGCACTTATCAATCACATATTTAGACACTTAGTTAAGCATTGTTTTTCTATGTACCAGTTAAGTTTAAAATGACAACATATTATGGCCAAGCTGACAAGGAATAAGGAATTAACAACAAAACAGTTTGTGCATATTGTCATAAAGATTTGTACTAAATTTAGGCATTTCTTGGTAACCTCATTGTCTCTTAAGTTTATGGGGAGTATAGGGTCTTTAATTGGTTTTATGGCACACCTGGAGTTTGGTCTACTCATCTCTAGACTGAAAGCTTATCTGAAGTCATAAATCTGTCTCAGACCTATCTCCTAATAAGATAACAATGTTTGGGAAGAGGATTTACTACATACAGTTGAATGTTTTATATCAACTATCTAACTTCTTTAACTTCTACAATTGTTTCGACTGCATCAGGCAGTTTGTAAAACTCTTATCAGGAATAATAATATCACCTTTGTAGGACTCTGTTTCAAGTCTGGCCAAACAAGACAAGTGGCAATTAGCAATGAGGGAATCTTCATTCCATGTCAGTATAACAGATGAAAGAAAAAGCTGGATGTTAGCAAGAAGCAACTCTGGGGTTCATTTCCAGCGTAGACTTTGCAAAATGCTGGATAGCTGTTGAGAGCGCGGTCTGAGTCCAAATCCCGACACCTCCTTCTCTCGGAAGGGAGTCGTGTGACCAGGTTATGGCACTCGCAACCCTACACGGTCAAATGGTAAATAATTGGCAGGAGACAAGCAGACTATAATTATATTATATTTTATTAACTAACTATGAACCAAATATATTACTATCCAAATAAGTAATAAGATTATTACTGTTATAGCAATAATATAAATCCACCTTTCATAACTCATAAGTACCTTCCTGTCTATTTTCCTTATATTGAACTACACACACACACACTGCAAGGCAAACAGGGCTATCACTATTATAGCAACAATATAAATCCACCATATTTCTAATTCTCCACAGCAAACATTTATACGACCTGGTAGAAAGTCCTCAGGTGGAGCTCGAGGTTCCTTCCGGCAGAGTAACGGGCTAACAGTACCGTGAATAGAACTGCGCCGTCATCTGTCACTTGGTCGTAGCTTATATACTATTCTTATGTTACACCCAATATACTCATTATAATATCTACTAAGGTACGCTCCAAGTTGGCTTCTTAAGATACTTAGGGGTGGGGGCTGGAGCGATGGCTCAGAGGTTAAGAGCACTGGCTGTTCTTCCAAAGGTCCTGAGTTCAATTCCCAGCAACCACATGGTGGCTCACAACCATCTACATTGAGATCTTGTGCCCGGGCATTTATGTAGAACAAATACTGTATACATAATAAATTAATAAATAAATGTTTTAAAAAAAAAAAATAAAAAAAGATACTTAGGGGCTTTCCGCCCTCTACCTAGGGGCTCCACGCCCTCTTATCTATACTCCTGCAGGCATGCACCAGAGGCCTGCTCACAGACTCATTACAACAGCTTTTTAGGAAGCTTACATGTTTATAGAACCCCTTTCTCAGAGAGCTTCTGACAATGCTTGAACACTATGTTAAAGGCTTAAGAATAGCAGATGGACATGAAGGAAGGAGCCTCAAGAACATTTGGCTCCCAACACCTACTCTTCCGGTGTGGGGTGCCCCCACACCTCTGCCCCCCTCAATTCATCAGTAATATGAGAGCTAAGAGCTTCCTATTACACTGGGGGCCCACCTGGTAGCTCCACTAGGGCAAAGTGTCCCACTAACAGATAGCAAACTTCATGTTCCTGTTCCTTTTCGTCTGTTGGTTGTAGGGTAGTTATCCTGTACTATATGGCTAAAATCCAGTTATAAGTGAATGCATGCCATGTGCATCTTTCTGGGTCTGGGTTAGTTCACTCTGAATGAGTTTTTCTAGTTCCATCCATTTGGCACCAAATTGCATAATTTTCTTGTTTCTGATAGCTGAGTAGTATTCCTTTGTGTAAATGTACCACAATTTTTTAATCCATTCTTTGGTTGAGGGACATCTGGCTATTTCCAGTTTCTAACTATTACAAATAAAGCTACTATGAACATAATTGAGGGAGATGTCCTTGTGTTTGCTGCAGAATCTTCTGGATGTATGCCCAGGAGTGGTATGGCTAGGTCTTGAGTTAGAGCTATTCCAAGTTTTCTAAGATATCACCAGACTGATTTCCAAAGTGGTTGTACAAGTTTACACTCCTACCAGAAATTGAGGAGTATTTCCCTTTCTCCACAACCTTGCCAGCATGTGCTGTCATTTGAGTTTTTGATCTTAGCTATTCTGACTGGTGTGAGATGGAATCTCAAGTCGTCTTGACTTGCATTTCACTGATTGTTAAGGATGTTGAGCATTTCTTCAAGTGTCTCTCCACCATTAGAGATTCCTCTTTTGTGAATTCTCTGTTTAGCTCTGTTCCCCATTTTTTGATTGGATTATTTTGTTTCTTGGTGTTTAACTTTTGAGTTCTTTATATATTCTGGATATTAGCCCTCTGTTGGATATGGGGTTGGTGAAGATCTTTTCCCAACCTATTGGCTGCCACTTTGTTCCAATAACAGTGTCCTTTGCCTTACAGAAGCTTTTCCATATCTTAAGGTCCCAGTTGTTGATTGTTGGTCTTAGAACCTGAGCTATTGGTGTTCTGTTTAGGAAGTTATCTCCTGTGCTAAAGAGTTCAAGACTTTTCCCCATTCTCTGTTCTATTAGATTTAGTGTGTCCAGTTTTATGTTGAGCTCTTTGACCCAAGGGACTTAACTTTTGTGCAGAGTCATAAGCATGGGTCTATTTGCATTCTTCTACATGTTGATATCCAGTTAGACCAGCATCATATATTGAAGATACTTTTCTTTTTTCTTTGTATGGTTTTGGGTTCTTTGTCAAAAATTTAGTGACTGTAGGTGTGTGGGTTTATTTCTGGATCAATTCCATTGATCAACTTGTCTGTTTCTATACCAGTACCATGCTATTTTTATTACTATTGCTCGGTAGTACAGCTTGAAATCAGGGGTGGTGATACCTCCAGATGTTCTTTTAAGGTACAGGATTGTTTTAGCTATTCTGGGTGTTTTGGTTTTCCAAATGAAGTTGATAATTGTACTTTCAAGGTCTGTAAAGAATTGTGTTGGAATTTTGGTAGGAATTTCATTGAATCTGTATATTGCTTTTGGTAGGATGGCCATTTTTATTATGTTGATCCTGCCTATCCATAGCATTGGAGATCTTTCTATCTTCTGATATCTTCTTTGATTTCTTCCTTCAAGGTCTTGAAGTTCTTGACGTACAGGATTTTCACATGCTTGGTTAGAGCTACCCCAGATATTTTATATGATTTGTGGCTATTGTGAAGGATGTTGTTTCCATAATTGCTTTCTTGGCCCATTTGTCTTTCATATAAAGAAGGGCTAATAGGGAGTTAGATTAATACAAATTAGATTAGTAAATATCTAGGGGTTTCTGATACAGTCTCTTAATTTGGAGCATGAAGATCAACTTGGCTGTGAGTATCTTATAAGCTTGTGAAAAAACAAGTATGAAGTCAGGTGAAAACAGGAAACATACAGGAGACTTATTGGACTGAAAAACAAGGTTAAAGTCAGGAAAAACAGGAGAGACTTTTTTTTTTTTTGGTTTTTCGAGACAGGGTTTCTCTGTGTAACAGCCCTGGCTGTCCTGGCCTCACTTTGTGGACCAGGCTGGCCTCGAACTCACAAAGATCCGCCTGCCTCTGCCTCCCAAGTGCTGGGATTAAAGGCGTGAGCCACCACTGCCCGGCATAAACAGGAGAGACTTAATGGACCAGAAACAAAGTATTTGTCCTGGCATTGTTTTCAGCTGCTAAGTGGGCGGAGCCCAAATTAAGCTGAAACAGGTAGAACAAGGAGAGCTCCTAATTAAGAACAACTGCATGGAGCCAAAGGGGACCCCTATGCTAGAGAGCTCCAGTGCTAGCGAGTCCTGATGGAGAAAGTGCTGGTGAACTGATGGCTAGATCTCCCTGATGCAGAAAGAAGCTGGTGAGCAAAGAAAGCCTCAGCAAGACAGCAAATGGCCAAGGACTAAACCCTGTGGCTCAACTTTTCCCTAGAGGGGTTTGACCTGTCCAAACAGTGGCCTAAACGAAACTGTGGCCAGCTTCAAGGACTGAGGCAGAGCGGCAGAGTTGCTGATATGAAGGAAATAAGTTGGCCTACAGACGGCTGGGGTCTCCCAGAGAGAAGAAACCCTCAAGCCTTATTTAAGGTGAGACTGTGAGAGCCAATTTACCCTGACAAATCTACATCTGAGATATTCCAGAAAAAAGGACTGCTAAGTGCATTAAAGGGTCTACCCCAGAGACTGTGTTCCTGATGACTGAGGACCTGCCCCAGATTGTAATAGTTATCAATAGGTTTAGTGGTTAGGTTAAAGGGGTTGTAGGAATTTCTAGGATTAGTAGTAAAGTGTTTATATTTGTATAAGTAAATATTGTACTAATAAATAAGTATTGAATAATTTTAAAACGTTCGGTTATAGGGCTACTGATTTTTTAAAATTTAATTTTCTATCCAGCCACCTTGTAGAAGGTATTTATCAGCTATGAGAGTTTTCTGGTGAAATTTTTGCAGTCATTTATGTATACTATCATACTTTGACTGCTTCCTTTCCAATTTGTATCCCCTTGATCTCCTCTAGTTGTCTTATTGTTCTAGCTAGAACTTCAAGTTCTATGTTGAAGAGGTATGGGGAGAGTGGGTATCCTTGCCTTGTCCCTGCTTTTAGTGGAAATGCTTTAAGTTTCTCTCCTTTTAATTTAATGTTGGCTATGGCTTACTGTATATTGCCTTTATTATGTTTAGGTATGAACCATTTATGCCTGATCTTTCCAAGACTTTTAACATGAAGGAGTGTTGGATATTGTTGAATGCTTTTTTTTTGGGCATCTAATGAGATAGTCATGTGGTTTTTTTTCTTTCAGCTTTTTATATGGATTATGTTGATGACTTTTCATATGTTGAACGACCCCTGCATTCCTGGGATGAAGCCTACTTGATCATGGTGTATGATACTTTTGATGTGTTCTTGGATTCTGCTTGCAAGTATTTTATTGAGTGTTTTTGCATCGATGTTCATAAAGGAAATTGGTATGAAATTCTCTTTTTTTGTTGAGTCTTTGTGTTGTTTAGGAATCAGGGTGACTGTGGCCTCATAGAATGAGTTTGGCAGTGTTCCTTCTGTTTCTATTCTGTGGAAGAGTTTGAGGAATATTGGTATTACCTCTAGTGAAGGTTTGGTAGAATTCTGTGCTGAAACCATCTGTTTCTATTTCCTTAGGGGTTATAGGGTTGTTTAATTTGTTTACTTGATCTTGATTTAACCTTGGTACATGGAATCTTGTACAAGAAAATTGTCCATTTTGGCTAGGTTTTCCAATTTTGTGAAGTACAGGTTTTTGAAATAAGACCTAATGATTCTTTAGATTTCCTCAGTGTCTTATTATTTCCCCCTTTTAATTTCTGATTTTGTTGATTTGGATACTTTCTCTCTGCCTTTCAGTTAATCTGGCTAAAGGTTTGTTTATTTTGTTCATTTTCTCAAAGAACCAACTCTTTGTTTCATAGATTCTTTGTATTGCTCTCTTTGTTTCTAAGTTATGATATCAGTCCTGTGTTTGATGATTTCCTCATATCTGTTCCTCTTGAGAGTGTTTGGTTCTTTTTATTCTAGAGTTTTCAGCTGTGCTGTTAAGTTGCTAATATGAGCTGTCTCCAGTTTTCTTCTGAAGGCACTTAGTGCTCAAGGTCTCCTCTTATCACTGCTTTCCTTGTGTCCGGTAAGTTCAGATATGTTGTGCCTTCACTTTCATTGAATTTTAAGAATTCTTTGATTTCCTTTTTTATATGTTCCCTGATCCAGTTGAGTAGAGAGTTGTCCAGTTTCCATGAAAGTGTAGGCTTTTGTTATTTCAGTTGTTGATATCCAGCTTTAATCCATGGAGATGTGATTAAATACAAGGGGTTATTTCAATTTTCTTGTCTTGGTTGAGGCTTGCTTTGTTACCAATTGCATGGTCAATTTTGGAGAAGGTTCCATGAGATGCTGAGAAGAAGGTATATTCTTTTGTGTTTAGGTGAAATGTTGTGTAGATATCTGTTAGGTCCATTTGGTTCATGACCTCTGTTAGTTTCATTATTTCTCTGTTCTGTCTCGATGTCCCATCCATTGGTGTGAGAGGGGGGTTGAAGTCGCCCACTATTAATGTGTGGGGATCAATGTGTGATATAAGCTTTAGTAATTTTTTTTTTTTTTTTACAAATGTGGTTGTCCTTGTATTTGGGGCATAGATATTCAGTACTCAGATGAATTTTTTCTTTGATGACTATGTAGTGTCCTTCCCTATCTTTCTTGATTAATTTCAGTTGAAAGTCTGTTTTATTTGATATTAAGATGGCTATTCCAGCTTGCTTCCTGGGATTGTTTGCTTGGAAAACCTTTTTCCAGTCCTTTACTCTGAAGTAAAGTCTTTGTTGGTGAGGTACATTTCTTGTATGCAGCAAAATGATGGATTTTGTTTACAGATCCATTCAGTAAGCCTGTGTCTTTTTATTGGGAACTTGAGTCCATTGATGTTGAGAGATATTAATGACCATGGATTGATATTTCCTGTTATTTTGACGTAGGTGGTGATAGTGTATGTGTGTGTTTCTGTTGGTTTTGCTGCAGTGGTGTTATTTGTTTCTTATTTTTTCTTGGGTGTAGTTATCTTCTCTGGGTTTGAATTTTTCTTCTAGGATCTTCTGTAGAGCTGGAATTCTAGATATTGTTTAAATTTGGTTTTGTTGTGGGATATCTTATTTTCTCAATCTGTGGTGACTGAAAGTATTGCTGTGTATAGTAGTCTAGGCTGACATCTGTGGTTTCTTAGGGCCTGCAAAACATCTGCCTAGGCTGTTCTGGCTTTCAGAGTTTGAGAAGAGAGGTCAGATGTGATTCTTTGTATATTATTTTACTTTTTTTTTCTCTTGGAGCTTTTAATATTCTTTCTTTGCTCTGTACATTTAGTGTTTCAATGATTATGTGGCAGGAGGAGTTTCTTTTCTGGTATGATCTACTTAGTGTTCTATAAGCATCCAGAACATTTATGGGCATCTCTTTCATTAGGTTTGGAAATTTTTCTTCTATGATTTCATTGAAAAATTTTTCTGGTTCTTGGATTCATGAGTCTTCTTTTCTACTTCTGTTATTCTTAGGTTCCATCTTTTCATTGAGTCCTTAATATCTTGGATGTTTTGGATGAGGAATTTTTTGGTTTCCTCTTTTTCTGTTGCTGATGTATCAATTTCTTTGATTGAATCATCCATTCCTGAGATACTGTCTTCCATCTCTTGTATCTTGTTGGTGATGCTTGTGTCTGTAATTCCAGTTCTTTTTCCTAGGTTTTCCACTTCCCAGATTGTCTCTCCTTGTGTTTTCTTTATTGCTCCCTTTTCCATTTTCAGGTCTTGTGCCAATTTATTCATTTCCTTCTCCATCTTGATTGTCTTTGTCTGTATTTCTTTAATGGATTTGTTCCTTTCCTTCTCTTTTTGATTGAGTTCTTCTGGATGTGTTTCATAGATTTCTCCAATACTTTCATCTGTTGGATTGTGATCTCCTCAAATTCTTTGAGGGATTCATTTTCTTCTTTTATGGACTCAATCATTTTTATATAGTTTTGTCATCATTTTCTTGTGTTTCTGTTGTGTCAGGATGGCCAGTGCTTTCTGTACTAGGATAGCTGGCATCTGGTGGTACCATACTGCCCTGGTTTTTTGTTGTCTGTGTTCCTTCATTGGCCTTTAGCCATCTGGTTGTCCCTGTCATCTATTGGTTGTTCCTGATGCCCACTAGATTTGGTTCTCTGGATAGAGTTCTGGCCTGGAGGCTTCACGTTCTCAGAGATGCACTTTGTGTCTGGGGGCTTGAGCAAGAATCCTTTGAACTCAGAGAATAACCTCTAAGAGAAGCTCTTCTCTGGGCATGGAGTCCCCTGGTGCCCAGAAGCCAGGCTGACTGTCTCTTATACTATACTGTGGCAGTTGACCTGGGTCACTGAAAGCACCTAGAGGCAAGAGGCTGGGGAAATGCCTCTGTGGCACTAGTGAGACCTTCCCTAGGAGCTCTCTTTGGACAGTGTACACACCTGGACTCATGAGACCAGGGTGAATGACCCAGTAGCCCTTAGGATGATCCCTCGGAGGAGTGCTCTTGTGGAACACAGGAAGCATCTGGTGGGTGGCTAGGCACTGGAGTTCTGTGTCACTGGAAGCCAGTTTCTGACCTTGTTAGGGTGGGAAGGTCTGGTGGGCCAGTGACTGGATTTCTTGCGTCAGTGTAATCTGGGGGTCCTCCTTTGTCCAGACTCAGTGGTATGTCCTCTCCTTTTCGCAGTTACTGAGCTTCTGTTACTGGTATACAGTGCAGGTTGAATCCTGCCAGCATGTTGAGACTGAGATTACATTTTCATAATCATTCACTTCACACATTGCTACTATGATTTTTTTCCTCAGAAAATGACAAGAATAAAAAGATTTAAAAAGTGGGAAATAAGCTGATTGGGTTGGGTTCAGACACCATATTGTTATGCAGATGCAAATGAACCATAGGAAAAAATTCTGACGACACTTATAGTCAGGATGAAGAGTAGATGTCAGTGGTTGGTTACCTTATGTTTGGAGAAGTATCGGCCACTGTTTATCCTGTGCATGCATGGCATGGGCATTTTTAAACCCTTTCCCCATTTGTCTATCATGGCTACCTCTGATGTAACATGTTTCATCAGCTAATTGCTGTCCTATTACCAAGACATTCCCTCAAACCCAGGTGTTTAAGTCTCATGTTTATCCTCCATCAAAGAATCTTGTTGAAGAATTTGTTAATGAGCTTGCTATTCTACACATTCAGTATTCTATGTCTAAGGAGGAGCAGTTTGGATTGATTGATACACAGGTTTGCTCTATTACCCAGGTTTGCACTGATCTGTGATTTGCTGAGCAGCAGGTTTCCTTGTGCCATTTCATTGCATACAGTCTTAGAATAGACAGGTTTTTGTCTCTTATGCACCCATTGCATAGTGTTAATCTGAAACAAAAAAGAAAGTCACAACAAGTTATAGCTTGTTGTTTCATTCGGAGTTTTGTTTACTCTGTTCACAGATCCTTTCTTAGGGGAGTGTATTCCTTTTGGGAGTCATTCTTTGATTACCATATCACAATACACAGTACATTCAATGCACTAAACTCATGGTGGCTCAGAAATAGAGCCATGATTATGATAGCTTCCCTCAGTATATTAGGGGAAAGGACATACTGCAATGTCTTTAAATTACTATATATTTTTTATAGAAAGGAGAACATTTTCTCACACACCTTAATGTTTTCAGAACAAGGTAAGTGGTGGGTGAACAAACTGTTCTAGATACAGGGATAGATTACAATGGCACCTCTATTCAATGTTTTACTAAGGAAGAAAGAAAAGAACAGGAGTGGGAAAGTTCAAATGCCAGAATTATGGAAATTAGGTAGTTCATTTGGAAGTGAGGAATGCAGCAGGACCAGTAGTTTTT
>CAJQZJ010036822.1:0-19594 GCA_907164525.1 Lophiomys imhausi | reverse complement strand
AATTTTGTATCAATATACAAAGATCAATGCCTATGTGGCCCAATACAGTCTTAATATTGCGTCCATATACAAGGATCAATACCATTGTGGCCAACTATAATCTTAATTTTGTATCAATATACAAATATCAATACCGGCGTTGTCCAATACAATCTTATTTTTGCACAATAAACAATGGTCAATACCACTTTAGCCAAATATACTACTAAGTTTGTATCAATATACAAAGGTATAAGGGCATATTTAATAATCTGACCCTTCTTCTTGGTCCTTCCTGTGCTATGTCTATGTCTCAATTTTTCTCAAGTCCGTGCATTCCTACATAGGAGATAAAGAAGGATACAGAAAAGGGAAAGAAGGAATACCCTGGTTTGGTTTTTATTGTGTTTAGACATGGACCTTTTTTCCCTGATCTCTCCAAGTCTTTAATCATGAGGGTATGTTGGATTTTGTCACAAGCTTTTTAACATCTAATGAGAGGACCGTGTGTTTTTTTTTCTTTCAGTTTGTTTATGTGGTGGGTTACATTGATGGATTTTCATATGTTGATCCTTCTCTGCATCTGTGGAATGAAATTTATTTGATTATGGTGGATGATGTTTATGATATATTCTTGGATTAGGTTTATAAGTATTTTATTATTTTTGCATCAAGTTTCATAAGGGAGACTAGTCTGAAATTCTCTTTCTTGGTCGAATCTTTGTAGGGTTTAGGTTTCAAGGTGTTTCTGGCTTCATAAAACGATTTTGGCACTGTTCCTTCTGTTTCTATTTTGTGGAATCATTTGAGGAGTATTATTAGCTCTTATTTTAAATTCTGGTAAATTACGTGTTAGAACTATCTGACCCTGGGCTTTTATTATTTGCTTGGGAGACTTTCAATGATTGTTTCTATTTCCTTAGTGGTGTAGGTGTATTTAAATTGTTTACTTGTTCTTGGTTAACATTGGTAAGTGGCAGTTATCAAAAAAAAAATCATCCATTTGATTTAGACTTTCCAATTTTTTGGAGTACAGGATTTTAAGTATGACCTAATGATTCTAGAGATTTCCTCAGTGTCTTTTGATTTGTTTCCCCTTTTGTTTATGATTTCTTAATATGGATTATATCTCTCTGCCTTTTAGTTAGTTTGGCTAAAGGTTTGTCTATCTTGTTGATTTTCTCTAAACCAACCTTTTTTTTTTTTTTTTAATTGATTCTTTATATTTTACCCTGCTGTTCAAGTTTACTGATTTCAGGTCTGAGTTTGATTATTTCCTGCCATCTACTCCTCTTGGATGTATGTGCTTCTTTTTGTTCTAGAGTTTTCAGTTATGTTGTTAAGTCACTATTTTGAGAACACACTAATTTCTTTAGGAAGGCACTTTGTATGAACATTCCTTTTAGCACTGCTTTTCTGTATCCCATAAGTTTGGATATGTTTTACATTCAGTTTCATTTAAATTCTAGAAAGTCTTTACTTTCTATATTTCTTCCTTGACCTAATCGTGATTGAGGAGGGAGTTGTTCAGTTTCTATGGGTTTGTAGGCTTTCTGTTGTTTCTGTTGCTGAAGTCCAGCTTTAACACATGGTAGTCTGACAAGACGCAGGGGTTTATTTCAATGTTCTTGTAACTGTTGAGGCTTGCTTTGTTAACAAGTATATGGTCAGTTTTAGACAAGGTTCCATGAGGTACTGGGAAGAAGGTTTATTCTTTTGTGTTTCAGAGACATGTTCTGTAGATATCTGTTAGATCCCTGTGATTCATAACATCTATTAGTTTCATTATTTCTCTGTTGAGTTTCTGTCTGGATGACCTGTCCATTGGTGAGAGTGGTGTGTTTGATGTGTGATTTAAGCTTTAGTAATGCTTCTTTTACACATGTGAGTGCCATTTCATTTGAGTCATAGATATTCAGAATTTAGATGTCATCTTGGTGGATTCTTCCTTTGATTTGTACAAAGTATCCTTCCCCAACACATTGATTAATTTTGGGTGGAAGTCTATTTTATTGGATATTAGATTGGCTGCTCCAGCTTGCTTCTGGGTCCATTTTCTTGTAAAATCGTTTTCCAGCTCTTTATTCTGAGGTAATCCCTAACTTTGATGTTGAGTTGTGTTTCTTGTATGCAGCAAAATGATGGATCTTGTTTTTGCATCCATTCTGCTAGCCTGTGTCTTTTTATTGGGGAATTGAGTCCATTGATGTTGAGAGATATTAATGATGAATAATTGTTAATTCCTGTTATTTTGATGTTGTTGGTTCTCTCTCTCCCTCTCTTTCTCTCTCTCTCTCTCTCTCTCTCTCTCTCTCTCTCTCTCTGTGTTTGTGTGTTGCATATGTTTGTCCATGTGTTTTCCTTCTTTTTGTTTTGCTGGTGTGGAGTTATTTATTTTCTTTTTTTTGAATTTACTTAGCATCCTTGCATTGGAATTTTCCTTCTAGTACCTTCTATAGGACTGCATTTGTGGATAGACACTGTTTATATTTGCATTTCTCATTGGATATCTTGTTTTCTCCATCTATGATGACTGAAAATTTTGCTCAGCATAGTATTTGCTGGGATGGCATTTTTGGTTTCTTATAGACTGCAAGTCTTCTTCCCAGGCTTTTCTGGCTTTTAGAAATTGTGTTGAGAATTCGGGTATAATTCTGATAGGTCTGCCTTTATATGTTACTTGGCCTTTATCCCTTGCAGTTTTTAATATTCTTTCTTTGTTCTGTATATTTAGTGTTCTAATTACCATGTAGCAGGAGGATTTTGTTTTCTGGTCAGGTCTATTTGATGCTCTTCAAACTTCTTTTTTGTCTATAGGCTTCTCTTTCTTTAGGTTAGGGAAATTTTCTTTATGATTTTGTTGAAAATATTTCTGGACCATTGAGCTGGAAATGTTTTCTTTCTTCTATTCCTACTATTATTAGCTATGATCTTTTCATAGTGTTCCAGATTTCCTGGATTGTTTGTGTCAGGAACAATATACAATTAACATTTTCTTTTACTGACATATTGATTTCTTCTGTCCTATCTTTTACACTTGAGATTCTTCTCTCTCATATTCTCTTGGTGATGTTTGTGTCTGTAGTTCCTGCTCTCTTACCTATATTTTCAATCTCCAGGATTTCCTCAGTTTGTGTTTTCTTTATTGTTTCTATTTCCATTTTCTGGTCTTGAACAGTTTTATTGATTTCTGGCACCTGCTTGATTATATTCCCCTGTATTTCTTTAAAGGATTTATTCATTTCTTCTTTCAAGGCCTATTGGCTTCATAAGGTGAAATTTAAGTTCATTTTCTTGGACTTCAACTGTGTTAGGATATCTAAGGCTTGCTGTAGTAGGATAGTTGGGACCCTATGATGCTCTATTGTCCTGATTGTTGTTGATTGTGTTCTTATCCTGTCCTTTAGTTATCTGGATTTTATGGTTATTATCAGCTTAGATGTTGATTTCTGAGTTTTATAGTTGTTAGGTGTGTGTCGTATGGATGTTACTACCCTTGGTGTCTATTTCTTTTTTTGTGTTCTACTCTGAGTGGCCTGGAGTTCTGGTGACTAGAGAGACTTCAGGTCAAGTAGTAGGCCTCCCTTTGGGTTTTTGTGGCCTGCATAGCCTGTGGGGTTTTGAATGCTAATCTTGCTTCTGGGATTCCCTAGTACCTGTGTGGCTTGGCATTTCTGGTGACAGTATGCCTCCAGGATAGGTGAAGTTGTGGGTTGGAAAATAGATTCCAGGGAGTGGAGTCCAGTTTAGGCTGTTAGGTGTGTTTTAAGTGGAAATGGCTGGCAAGTACTTGGGGCAGGGTTTTACCTGGTTGTCCCTGGTGTCACCAGTCCTCCAGGACAGCAGACAGACTTGTGGGACAGGGATTGGAGCACAAGGTTTGGGGCACAATTTACCACAGTTGGGTGTGCTTTCAGATAACTCTGTGGTCAGGTGCTTGGAGGGAAAGGGACATACCTGGTATCTCTGGTGACCGCAGGTCTCTGGGAAAGCAGACAGAGTTGTTGGGTGGGATATGGAGCACAGGATATGGGGCGTAGTTTGTCCTAATTCTGCAATCTTATGACTTGTAAAATAGATGCAACAGAGTCACAAATTCAGAGAAAACACACAAAGACAGAGCAAAAGCATTAGGCTTCTTTGACTTTTGTCACCACCGGCAGTGTAGGCTGTATAGATTTTAAATGATACAAACAATGCTGAAATATATGTTTTGAAACAATCAAGGAATGTGATTCAGGAACCACCTCAGTGAGCTGAGGCTGAGTAACAGCTTAGGGGGAAAGAGAACACCTGAGGATTGATTCATTCACTTAATTTCTGAACAGATATGGATCACTGTGTCAGGTGTCATGAAAGTCACTATGCAAACTCAGAGAAGAACCTCTGCCTCCAGAAATCTGTGAGCTTCTTGGCCTATGAAGACCCCTTGGGGATGGCTCTCACCACCACAGCACTGTGCTTCTCCACACTCACAGCAGGGGTTCTGGTTGTCTTTGTGAAGCACAGAGACACACCCATTGTCAAAGCCAATAATAGGGCTCTCAGCTACACCCTGCTGTTGACACTCATCCTCTGTTTCCTGAGTTCCTTGCTCTTCATTGGCCAACCTGACACAGCTTCCTGCATCTTACAGCAGACAACATTTGGAATTCTGTTCACTGTGGCTCTCTCTACAGTGTTGGCCAAAGCAATCACAGTGGTTATTGCATTCAAGGTCACTGTTCCAGCTAGAATGGTGAGGTGGTTAATGGTGTCAAGAGCCCCTAATTTCATCATTCCCATCTGCACACTGATCCAACTTGTTCTCTGTGGGATCTGGCTGATTACCTCTCCACCCTTCATTGATCAAGATGCTCATGCTGAGCATGGCCACATCATCATTGTGTGCAACAAGGGTTCAGCAGTTGCCTTCCACTGTGTCCTGGGATACCTCTGTTTCTTGGCACTTGGGAGCTACTCCATGGCCTTCTTGTCCAGGAATCTGCCTGACACATTCAATGAAGCCAAGTTCCTGTCATTCAGCATGCAGGTATTCTTCTGTGTCTGGGTTACCTTCCTCCCTGTCTACCATAGCACAAAGGGGAAGATCATGGTGGCTATGGAAGTCTTCTGTATTTTGGCTTCCAGCACAGCACTCCTTGGCTTGATCTTTGCTCCCAAGTGCTATATCATTTTGTTAAGGCCAGACAAGAACTCCTGCCTTGACATCAGACACAAAACCCATTCAAGAAGGAATAGCCATTTAAAATTTAGTTAAAAATTAAAATGAATATGTTAGTAAATTAAGTACAATGTTTGAAACTAGTGCCACACCATTCTAAATCTCTTATTCAGGTATAATAGGATGTGATTCTCTGGGTTCATAATTCTTTTCATAATTGCACTAAAGTCTCTTTGTACCGGAACAGTTATTTTTATTTCATGTTTGGCATTCATGTTATAATTTTCTCTGCCACAGAATCTCACTATGTATCCTTTGTTGACCTGAAGCTGCATAAGTAGACTAGTATGGCTCAAACTCATGGATATCTCCTTTTCACTGCCTAGAAAATACTAGTGTTGAGGATGTGCCCCTGTGTCCATCCATATTGTATTTATTTTGTCCTTCTTTGACTGAAAAAGAGCATTAAATTTCATGTAATTGATTTAATTGTTTTGAAGTTCACAAGATTCTCTTATAGTCTAGTGTGAAAATTGAGCAGACTGTATCTCAAGCATCTGTTTATCAGGCTCTTATTTTCAGAAGAGATTTCATGCTTTAGAGTGACAGCAGAAACTCTATTTTTTATACCTAATTATTTTGTTACATGAAGGAAAATGAAGCCCCTTATTGTGGGGAACTACAAAAGATGCCTGGTTGGTAAGTAACTAGTAGTTGTTTAGAAACATAGAGCTCAGGAACAGGATATGAGTGACTGATGAGGTGATCAAAGGCTGTTCTGAGCACAATGCATTGGAACAACAGCAATCAGGGTGAGCTCAGCTGAGCAACAGCCATTATGGTGGGTGGAGTTGCTAAAACCATGCAGCAGGGTAATATGGATGCTACATACTTCATTGAAAATTTAAATTTCTTCCTCATAGAAGTGGAAGTCATGGATAATTGACAATGGAACTGGAAATATTATTTTAAATGTCTTCAGGGAAAGACTTTAAATATGATCATAGAAACCATGCTTGGCTATTCAGTAACCCTGAATAAAATTCATGGCTGTATGAAAAGAGGGGATGATAAAGGATGTTATTCTAATTACATCCTGAATGTCATCAATATGAGTATCATCAGTTGATGTGCATGCTCCCTTATGTGTTTTCTGATTGAAGCTTTGTTATCTTTGTGGTATTATTGATAAGGTGGGATTTTCAATGATAAGATATACGGTTTTAACTCCATGGACCTTTTATATTTCTGAGTCAATACAGAAAGAGAGAATGCCAAAAGAGACAGGTCTGCCCTCAGCAGAAGTCATTGTTTATTTCCAGTATCAGGGACAGACATTCTCCAGTGGGAAAAGGGGTACTTGTGAAAAGGTGAAGGGGCACACAAAGGTGATTATTCTCTATGTCTTCACTCTCAAAAAGGTTAAAAAATCACTGCCTTAAAATATTCTTTGCCTTGTTTTGGTAATGTTGTTAAGACCTAACATAGCTGTAGACTTTAATAAGCCATAGACTTTTTAATAACTAAATCTTACAGGAAACTGCCATGCTCTGTCATGATATGCCATAGAAAGATCAAAAAGTCCCAGTCTCTTTATGAATTGTGCTTATAGATTAGAAAGTTTTATTTTGATACTAGAAGAGTTTCAATTTAGAATTGTGATTTTTAGGACTCTAACCTAAGAATGGTAAACCCTTAAATCACAGTCTTTAATGGTAATTAAGAAATGCAAGCTAATATTCACCTTATTTGTAGTTATAACAAGAAGCTATACAGTTAGTTATAAGATTTATCTAGCCTCCTAAACATGTTTTCACAGTCAAGCAAAAAGAAACTAACATTAAACAACTAATTAACTAGAAACAAAAGCAATCTTAGATATGGTGGTCCTCAGACACCTCAGAGATCTGCAGAACATTACATTTAAATATTTAATACAAAAAGCTTTTCATGACAGACATGCCAGCTCCTGACAGCATTCCTAGTCTCCTCCAAAGAAGATAATAGACACAGAAGAATCTCCACTTGGAACTTGCTTTAAATGTGGCAAAGCTGGTCACTGGGCACAGATTGCCTTTTGTCTCAACAGCAGACAGCATGCTGTCCAAGTTGGATGGGCTGGACACAGACGTACAAGTCCACTGCCAAATTTTCCAAGAAAAGGTAAGCAGTCCTTCATAATTCCTGCCTCACAAAAGTCTGTCATGCCTTGGTACTGGGGGCCAAAGATGGATGCCCCACCGACAGAGAGGAACAATGGGTGGCGATCAAGGTAAAGTTCTGTCACTTTCATAGATTCAGATTCTGCTTGATCTGCACTTCCTGCTTATTTAGGTAGCATTTATTGTTCTCAGATCCCTGATGAATCTGAAAACTAGGCTAGTGAAAGATGTAACAGTTTAACAAGAGAAACCAAGGCTTCAGATACCTTCTCAGTTCTCTTCGTGTGTAAAAATCAGGCCGTAAGTCTCATTCTAGAGCTGCTCCCTCTAGGCCCAGACACAGTCTACCTTGCTAACAGACTCAGAAAACAGTTAGCTCCCCACCCCAAGGTAATCCACCACCATATTAGTTCATTAGTCAATTCATTAGCTAGTTAAAGCTACTAGGTACTAGGTCTTTTATTTAAAAAGGCAAACAGATTTGCCTTGCTAACAGGCTTCAGATTAGGAGATAATGCAACTTTTCACTACAATGACACTCCCAGCAATCACATCTGTGTCTCATGGCAAAAAATTAGATAGAAAAAGTTATAAAGTTTATGTAAGACCAGAGGATACAAAAGCTTAAGTTGTGAGGACCTAAAAGAAAATATTTTAGTGTCTAAGAAAGTGCCTTAATGTTAGTAGATGCAAACAGAAGTGTTTTAATGTTGGCAGAGGCAAATAGAAATACTTCAGATTTCTTCCCCTTGTTATGCTACTGTTGAGATATAAGTAGGTTATTAGTCTAACTCTGGTAAAACATTTCACTATACAATCCACTACTATAGTCACAAGTCCAAGATTTTAAATTTTCTTTGGTTTGTCTATTAATATAGACTTCAAAGTGTTTCTCATTGTGCTAAATTTACATCCAGTCTTCTGGATAGAGAAAAAAGCCTCTCTTTTGTGATGTATATGTAGTCGTACCAAAAATCTGAATTTAATGAGCTTTTGCCCCTTCTGCCCCACAGAAGTTTCCTTTCTTCTCTGAGCTCATCTTGAAATACTGCTCATGCTGTGGTAACCCAAGATTGTTTACCAAGTCTCTGCCATGCTATGGCACAAAGATGTGTGTCTACTGTCCTTTTCTGTAATGCAGATTTCACTACAGATATCACAAACAAAGGTGATGCTAACATGTTTAAAACTTGTCTCCTATTGTCAACATAGATTCCTTATAAGCCTCAGAAAATCTCCTGAAATCCACTTCAAATGCAGTCCAGATAAGTACTGCCAACGAACAACCAGCAGCCTGTTTCCCACCTACTGCATTTCAGAGAGTGGGATCCTTCACTCTTTCCCTTTACCAATTCCCCTGTTCTGAGAACCCCTCCCAGCCACCAAGACCATGGGCTTAAGAAAATATTTTCTCCCTAACCCACATACCTTTATCTTCTCTACCCTAATATATGTTTCTGTTCCAGCATCCTGCCAGGTCCAGGCATCTCCTGCATCCAGGACATCTCCAAAGCAGTCACCCACAATGTTCCAGCTCAGCTCACAGACTGTTTCAACAAGGCCTGTGCTTTCCTATCCACAGATGTTCTCACAGATCCTGGACAGCAGTGAAACAGCCAGTTCTCCTAGGACTTCACCAACATCCAATTAGCTCAGCCTCAGGACGCACGTTGCTTGACACCTTCATCTCTTGTGCTTGGGCATCTCTCTCTCTAGTGGGGACTCTGTCTCTCAGGCTTAAATAGGGCATGATTCTTGAGGTCTTTCCTGGTAACTTACAGCTCTTATGCTCTTTCAAGGTAACTGGTGGCCCTTGTCCATGCCCCTCCACCAAGTGCTGCTCTCTGCCTCCCTCAGAGCCTCAGCTTCAAAACGAGGCTGTTCATTTGGGCTCTGCCCCATTTTCACTCTGCCCCTCTTTAGCCACAACTCTTGGCAAATCTTGGGTCTTCCAAAATGAGGGTTAGGGAGCAGTGTCAGTAGTGGAAAGTTTCACATTGTTTTTTTTCAAAGTATGGCTACATTCAGAGTGCCTTCCCAACGGTTGCCCAGGACTATGTGCTGCCAGGTGCCAGGCTGATCTGCATGCCCCTTAAGAGTCTGCATTTCAGAAGCCATTACTAATTTCCTAAAGAACTCTCATTATAGAAAAGGCTTGGCAGTACATGCAGGAGCACTGTTAGTCTTTAATATTTTACAGGGAACTAAAATATCAAATTCTCTGAGTAAAAGGGTGGTCATATCCTTACCTGCTTCTTCTGATATGAGAACAGCAGAAGTGAGCAAAGATTATGCAGGTACAAACTCATGAACATATTTTAAATTCCCCAAACTGGAGATATGAGTAATATCCATGAGCACATTTGATTTGACAGTAATCTTCCAGGAGTTAGAGAGTAAGAGAGTAGAGAGGTTTGATATTAACTCTTACACATGAAGGGCATTTCTTAAATATTAAGTGAATCCAAAAGAGGGTAAGCACACAGGCAGACACACATACACACACACACACACACACACGAACACACAGCACCATCACCATCACAACCACCACCACCACCAACAAAAAAATAACAGAAATTAATAATCTGTGGTCACTGATATCTCTCAATATCATTGGACTGAATTCCCCAATAAAAACAACCAGGCAAACACAACAGATGAGAAAACAGGATACATACTTTGCTGAATACAACAACTACACCTCAGCATCAGAGCTTTTCATTACCACAGAGTGAAAGGCTAGAAAAAGATTTTCCAAGTAAATGATTCCAAGAAGCAATCTGGTATTGCTATTCTAATATCTAACAAAATACATTTCCAACCAAAAATTTTTCAAAAGACATAGGGAAGGACACTTCAAGCTCATCAAAAGAAAAATTCACCACGATGATGTCTCAATTCTGAACATCTATGCCTCAAACACAAGAGCACCCACATTTGTAAAAGAAACACTCCTAAAGCTTAAATCATACACCAAAACCCATACATTAGTTACACCAAAATCCATACGTTAATAATGGTAGACTTCAATTATCACTATAACCAATGGTGAGGTGATCCAGACAAAAACTAAACAGAGAAATAATGGAGCTAACAGACATTTTGACTCAAATGGACCTAACAGATATCTACAGAATATTTCACCCACACACAAAACAATATATTTTCTTCTCAGCACCTCATGGAACATTGCCCGGTGGCTCCCCCCAGCAGGTTTGGGTGATGGAGCGAAGGGCTAGACCAGCCGACCCTCACTCCAGGGCTAAGCAAGATAATGAGTGTGGACGACTCATTCCCTCTACCCCCCCCCCCACCTCTCCACCCCGGGGGAGAACACACTGAGTCGGGAGACACATTGAGGCCAGATCTCGTTTTTTACTGTTCAGGGAGTTTCTTTTACAGGGTAGGAAAGGAGGGCAGGGTGAAAGTGTAGTGTGAGATTACGTAAGTGGTGAAGTAAGAGATCAGAGAAGGCCAATAAACTAAATGAGCATGGCTGCAGTCAGGCAGGGTTAGCGTCAGAATGATATAGTGCAGAAGTGTCTGGGCATCCGCACTTTTGAGACAGGTCTCCAAAATCGAGTCTGGCTTGGGTGGGCACTATAGGCCCCAATCTGGCTGATTTCAACATGTGGGCCCAACAGAACATTGTCCAAAACTGAACATATACTCAGGTCACAAAACAATTCTAACAATACATTAAAAATTATGAAACAATTATGAAAACTCAAAGGTATGACATACATCCTCAATATCCAGTCCATATGTATTTGACTAGTCAACTAGGAAATATATTCTATTATATATCTTATCTTCAGAGGTTTAAGGACCCATACCTAATTCAATTTCCATCCTAACTTACATTATTAATAAAATTATCTTAACCCTAAAACATAAGCTATAACACTGTAGTCTTCAATCACATCAGAAACCTGAGAAGGATAAATATATCTGAATAAATAGAAAGTGCAGAGCAAGCAACTTCCAAAACTATGAAGTGGCAGATGACCAGATGCCTAGACAGTCTCCAGTTTCTATGATATTGGAGCATCATCTTCAGCCTTCTGGCCAAGCATGTCTCACAGATTTAGTTGTGGAGCAGGAAATAAGATTTGCCCATTCTGTCTTTGCAGAATCAGGCCATTGATTTGCCTGCATTGAAGCTTTGGTCCATCTTTGGACTGTATATAGTCTGTTAAGAGAGCAGGGGAGTTTCTGCCCAGTAAGAATTATCTCCTGATGGAGATTTTTTGATGCTCATTCTCTCCTTTCAAAACCAATGGAGACTGTCAGGAGCTGACAGTCTCATGTCAAAGAATTTTTAAAATAATAAAAATATCTTTAAATGCCATATTCGACAGATCTCTTGAGGTTTTTGAAGACCATCTATCCATCTCTGTATTTTTGAATTAGTAAATGTTGCTTGTCTCTAACTATTTAATATCTGATTAACTTAGAAAACAGCTGAGATTTACTAAACTAATACCTAATAAAATCACAAGTTTGAATGGCTATCAACTTGCATTCCTTAATTATCCTAAACTGTTTGTGATAGTTGCTGTCAAATGGATTAGAACTTTACTTTGCATTTTTAAGAATTACAAAGGTATAATACCTAACTAAAATATAGCCTTAATTTTTCATCTATATACAAGGATCTATAGGAGTAAATTCAATAATGTACCCTTTTTTCCTATCATTCTTATATCATGTCTATAACCTTGATTTTGTATTAATAACAAGGATCTATAGGGATAGATTCAATAATCTATCTTTTTATCTTATCATTTCTATATTATGTACCCATATTCTATCTCTTTTTTCTTTTCAAGTCTTTTCCCCTATATAAGAGAGAAAGAAGAATAGAGAAAAGAAAAAGAAAGAGAAAAGCCCCTGAGTCTAATATCCTATACTTTGCTTAACAAGACCATTTAACAATTGACATCCCCCCAAATGACATCTATAACCTATCAAATTACCAAAGAATTAACCACCCCACCTTCTGGGAATGGGGCATCACTCTCTTTAAATTGTTTTCTGCTGAATTGGGACTTTGAAAACATGATTGGGGGGCCCAAATAAAATGGGGAAAAATAGATAAGCAAGTTAATAGTAACATTTGTTGTCCAGTCTCTATGTGCTCAGCAATTTGAATGCCCTGAGCAGTTTGTGGTCCTAAGTTGAACTTTGGGTGGGAAAGTTCAAGGCTTTATTGAAGTCCTGGCTGGAATAGTCTATGAGGCTGGACCATCTTAGCAAGCAGTTTGAAGTTGTTCTGGATGCAGATTTATGAGAAAACGGCTATTGAGGCAGTCTGTGAGGCTGGATCATCTGGACTTGTCTTGTCTTCTTTGGTGTTTAGTCTCTTTGTTGTCCCCTGGATTGTCATTCCTCACGCTATGCCAGCCCCACATGTTCCAGGCCATGTGGGATGATGTTCTTTTCTCTAATCCATGTTGTTAGTTTCTATTTGTTTGTTTATTTTTTGTTCACTTTACATCCAGATCACAGCCCCCCACTTCTACTCTCAGTCCCCCCCATAGTCCCTTGCCCCATACCTACTCCCCTTCTCTTCCAAGATGGAAGAGGCTCCCCATGGCCATCAACCCACCCTGGCTCATCAAGTTGCTGCAGGACTAGGTGCATCCTATTCTACTGAGCCCAGGGGAGGTAATTCAGTTAACAAATGGGATCCACAGGCAGGTAACAGAGTAAAACAAAGCACATATTCCAGTTGTTAGGGGACTTGCATGAAGACCAAGCTGCACATCTGCTACATATATGCAGGGAGCCTAGGTCTATCCTATGCATGCTGTTTGGTTGGCAGTTGTCTCTATGAGTCCCTGAGGGTCCAAGTTAGTTTATTCTGTTGGTCCTCTTGTAGAGTTCTTGCTCCTCCAGTTCCCTTTATCTCTCTTCCAACTCTTTCACAAGACTCCCAGGGCTTCATTTAATGTTTTGCTGTGGGTCTCAACGTCTGTTTTGATTCACTGCTGGGTAGAGCTTCTTAGAGAACACTTATGGTAGGCTCTTATCTATAAGCATGACAAAGTATCACTAATACTGTCAAGGATTGGTTCTTGCCCATGGGATGGGTTTCAAGTTGGATCAGTCACTGCTTGACCTTTCCCTCAGTCTTGGCATCACCTTTGTCTCTCTCCCTCCCTTCCTAGATATGTCCCATCCTCCACCCTTTCTGATTTTGGTTCTCTACCCTAGCCTTCTCTCCCAAGCTCTCTCTAAAACTGATCTGCCCCAATTCTTTCCCCCATCCCCTTCCTGCCCACCCCTTTGTTCCTCCCTCCATAAAACCAGGTACACATAATCTAATATAATAGAAAGTGTGGAATAGACTTGAATGCATAGGTACAGGAAAAAACTTTCTGAATGGAACACCAGTAGCTCAGGCACTAAGATCAACAATTACTAAATGGGACTTCATGAAACTGAAAAGTTCTCATAAGACAAAGGACATCATAAATAGGAAAAACAAGAAGCCACTTTACCAACCCTACATATGATAGAGAGCTAATATCCAAAATATATAAAGAATTAAGAAGTTAGACACCAATGAACCAAATAACACAATTAAAAAGCAGGGTACAGAGCTCAACAGAGAATTCTTCATGGAGTAATCTCTAATGGTCAAGAAAAACTTAATGAAATCTTCAGCCTACTTGGTCATCAGGGAAAGCCAAATTAAAGTGGCTATAAGATTCCGTTTTTCACCCATGAGAATGGCTAAGATTAAAAACTCAAGTGACAACAGATGCTGACAAAGATATGGATCAAAGGGAACACTCCTTCATTGCTGGTGGAAGTGCAAACTTGTGACACCACTCTGGAAATCATTATGACAGTTTCTCAGAAAACTGAGAATAGTTCTACCTCAAGACCCAGCTTTATCACTCCTGGGCTTATACTCAAAAGATGTTCCACCATGTGACAAGGACACTTGTTCAAGTATGTTCATAGCAGCTTTATTCATAATTGCCAGAAACTAGAAACAATGTACATGTCCCTCAACCAAAGAATGGGTAAAGAGACTGCAGTATATTTACACAATAGAATACTACTCACCTATTAAAAATAAGGACATCATGAAAGGCAAATGGATGGAACTAGAAAATAACATTCGGAGTGACCCAGACCCAAAATGACATGCATGGCATGTACTCAATTATAGCTGGATAAGAGTCATAAGGTACAGGATCACCATGCTACAATCCATAGACACAAAGAAGCTAAGTAACTAGAAGGGCCCGAGGAAAGATGCTTGAATCTCACTCAGAAGGGGAATAAAAATACACATTGATGAGTGTTCTATGGAGAGTTGTAAACCTGACTCATTTCAATGATTTCAAGTTACAAAGAGAATGTGTACTTGTTTGTGTGAGGTAGCTCTTTAGTGCATTATGATGTTGATATTTATAAGTTTCTGTATATGATACTATATTTACAAGAACTGTAGAATCTACTATTTCACTATTATAATTATCTCTAAATTCCATGCTTTGAAAATGATGGCATTTTAAACTTATTTTAACATAGCTGAATATAGTATGTGGTGTATCTACATATACTATATTGTCTTTACCCATTTGCCTTTTGTCTGCATTTCCTGGCTCTTGTGAAGTGTTGTAGTAAATTTAATAAAGTAGATGTCTAATCATTGTACTAACTTCATTTCCATTGAACTTATGACTGGCAAGTGTATGCTAGACTGTAGTTTTATTTTTCTAAGATACTCTATAAATGTTTCTTTAACAACTGTACTAATTGACTCATTTATTCACAGAATTCTAGAAGACTCTCCACATCCTTCGCGGGTCTACTCTACATCTTTAGTCATTCATACTATATTGAAATGATAGTACAATTTGGATTTATATTTTACTGATGATTGCAATTGTTAGACATTTTTCAAATATCTATATATTTATTCATGAATATGTACCTATACAATCTTATATACGTATATAATAAGTATGTGCAGGTATATCAAATGAATACTGCTTTAGCAACTACAAACTTTCCTTATAGGATATATGGTCAACACACTTTAAATGATACTAATGACAGAATTATATGCTCACTAGTTTGTTTCACACAGGACCATATTTAAAGACTTCATTAATTCTAACTATAAGAGTCATCAAAAGCCATTGTTTAATTTTAAAAGCATACATATTTATGCATTTCCTATTCCTTGCATTCCTATTCTATACTTTTTTAAATATGTTTAGGATTTTCATTTTCCACATTCCTACAACAAAATACCTTCTTCTCCCCCACTGGAATTTACAAGCATCTCTTGGACTGATACATTACTGTGTTCATGACAGTGTGCAATGAACCTGCCTTCCCTTTTTTACTGATACCTACTTTGATTTATACTTGCAACTGAAACCTGTATGACCCTGACAAAGAAAAAATTTTGCCTATTATAATAATGCAATCTCTTAAATCTTATAACGTCATATCCTTAAGATCCTGGAAAATTGCAATTTGGGTACAGCACTGTAAAAAGATGTAAGTAATCTCTCACAATTCTGTTGTTGGCATTACTGCTACTGATTCTGTATTAGATTAGTACTAATCAAATTAAAGGAACTGTGTCAGAGACAGAGCCATCCTTTACTCTCGGAAGTTGAAACCATTCCAGGAATCTTGCTTGATTGTTTTGTCCCAGAAATGTTGCTCATCATTGGAAAAAATCTTAAAGTCAGGGGCCAAATATGTATAAACTGGACATTGGGAAGGTATACTGGGCCATTTAACTCTCATAAATGTGACATATTTATATCTGTTATTACTGTTATAAGAGAAGGTACCATCTGTTGGACTGAAAGGGGAAACTTCTGGGGGGAAGAGGGTGGAAGGGTGGGATAGGAAGGGGGAATAGGGAGGGGTTTGTGACTGAGATGTAACTTGAAGAAAAAAAATAAAGTATTTATAAAAAAAATCACAAGTTAATTCATGCATATGATTTTGTACATATGCCTATAACCATGACAATGTTTGCTTGAATTAATGAAAACTCCTCCAGAATAAATGGCTGTAGCCACACTACTACTGAACATAGCATATGCTATCTGAATTGTACTGTGCTATATAAGATAAACCATTTATCTAGAAGTTCTAATATAAGAAAATATGGAATCTCTAATATTTTACACAGATTATTTCTAAAGAGGAACAGTGTTAGTATAATTCATTTACCTGTTGAGATGGTCACTTTAGAAGTTGAAAACTGTAAAAGGAAATATGGCAAATTAAACTATTTAACCAGTATTTATATTATTGTTAATTGGTTCAGCAGTTGTTAATCTTTAAGCAGACATTAAAAATGAGCACACAGAGACCACATGGATTTTAACAAGCCTAGGCCTGAGTTGAGGAATCTTGGTCCATCTAAGCTAGCTCTTAATTCTATTACCCAAATATGACTCCATATATACATACATCCCCTTGGACTGCCGTACTCCACGATATGCCGATGCTCCTGGCCATGTGGAATGAGTTTCCTTTTTCTAGCCAATGGTGTGTGCCTCCTTCCTGCTGCTCCTGGTTGGAATGTTTTCTTCCTGCTGCTGGCTGGAATGCTTGAATCCTCTGTCTAAAGTTCAGGCTTCCTGCTCTAATCTGAGGAAGTCCCACCTTTCTCTGTCTTTGCCCAGTCTCAGGCCTCCGCATTTTATCTAACCAATCAGAGTCAATGTAAGTAACAGACAGCAAACAGGACCAATTAATTGACATTTAGAATGCTTAACACTACCCCAACAGAAAACTCTGACTATCCAAAATGCAAGAAAACCATGCTGAAAACATTTTGTGGCTTTAATTTTTGGAAGAAGAAATACATAATGCTGATATTGCCAAAAAGTAGGGTTAGTATGCAGTGAAAAATATATTATGACAATAAATCACATAAATGTTTGCTATGACAGGCATTTCACAATATCTCTGCATATATGGCCATTTCTAAGGATCAGGTTTCTATTTGTGGCTACAGTGGGGTTTTTTTCTCATTCTGTTTTGTAGAAAATATCAACAATTTCTCCATGAGTGTTGATTGCAGTAATAAAAAAAAAACTTCATTTTTTTACATGAAATTCTCTGGAAATTTCCCAAAAAACATGGATAAAATAGATTTTTCCTATTAGATCATGAAATAAGTTTCAGGATAAATATTAGATAATATCTTTGTGGTATACATTTTTATTAGAATTATAAAAACACATGATATGAGAAAATAAAGATTCATTTTAATATAATTACATTGAACTTGCCTAAATTACATTAAAATTGCCTAAAAGTGCCGTTATCAATTAATGCTATTATCATATTAGGGTCTCTCCTCTAGTATCCCAGGACTTTTTAACCACATTGATACTTTTATAGACAGAGAGAAAGTACAGAGGGACTAGAAGCCAGTTTTAAGAAATAGATGCAAACCAAATGTGAGCTTCAGATTATATCTTGCTTAAGCAATGGTATTGTTTTCTTAAGCTATGGTATCGTACAGGCTTATGACTTGTAAACACATATAGGAATAAATAGTTTCATAATAAAATATAACAATTCTGTTAGTTAACATCAAAGATCAGGATATAATGCACTGGCATGTTAAAAAATATGTTGGCATGAGAATAGCTACAGACTACATGTTCTGTATGCTACCACAGTATGAGTCATGAATACAATATCTCAGTTCCTATGTGTTTTTCAATGTTATTGAATTATAGAGAAAATTTATAAATCTATATCTTATTATAGAATCTTATTAGGACCCTAATATATTGATATATACATAGAAAACTGATGTGAGAGATTTTATTTGTAATTCTAGTGAGAATATTTTATTAAATGGTTTCAACTTGTCTGTAGATTTTAATCTAAAATCCAATGAAATGTAACAAGTGAAGTTATGCTTAAAATGGATTATAAAGCACATGGATTATAGAGAAAAATTAAATGTATTAATCTTATAATAATAAAAAATAATTAAATATCTTATTAAATTATTGGACTCTACTACTTACATTTTTAGCCATTATTTAATGCACTCATCTAAAGTTTAATGTTCCGAATGCATGGCTGTGTAAAAAGTGTAGAAACTCCAATAAAAATGGCAAACTGAAATGTCCAAGACATTGGAAATTTAACATCATGAGTTAAAAAATTAATGAAAGATGAACATCTGTACATTTTATCTCAGTATTTATTTTTCTGTGTCAGCAGCACTCACCAGAAATATAAAAGTCATAAATGAGACAAGTTTAAGTTTTCTCTACAAAAATAAAAGGCATATAAGGATCTGAATATAAATTTACATTTAATAAAATATTTTAACTTACTATAAATAAGGCATCTTCTTTTAAAGGGTAAGTGAGTTCCTACATTAAGTAAAAGTCATTTTCCTTACTAACTCTTGAAAGAACTGATGGTTTCAAAGCACATGTCAACGTGGACTAGATGGATCTGTACTACTCTGTATCACCTCTACTAGCTGTCAGTTCAGTACATTGCATCAGTGAATTAGGTATCTAGTATTCAGTGTAGAAATGTCTCATCGTGCTTCAACATAAATTCACTCCAGGTTTTCACTTTGTCCCTTTGTAGCTGGCAGAGGTCTGCAAAAATATCCCCTGATATAAGCAAACTTAATACCATCCCAGAGCTGTTTTCTTTCGGGCTGTAGTGTCTCGTGTCTCAGCTGCAGTGAGCTGATGAAGTGAGGCCAGACCCAGGAATGTGAAAAAGGGTCCTAGTTACCACGTGAGACAAGACCGAGAAAAATATGCCTGCTACAGTGGAGAAACTTCTCGGTACTGAACATAGAGGGCAAAGGAAGCAAACAGAGAAGGATAGAAATGTGGCAGAGGTGAAGAAGTGGAATCTACAGGTCCTTATAAAGAACTCATTTGAAAGGCTTCTCTGTGGGTACAATTTCAACTCCTCTCTATGTTCCCATGCCACATTTTTCTCTGAGCTAACTGAAGATGTGGCATAAGAGTGATTATGGTCTTTTGTTGCTGAAATTACCTTCTGCAACCCAAACGGAATATCTGTGAGACAGGAAACTGACATGTGTGTCTAAGGCCAGCCTGTACTCTCTCTTCCTCATTCTCCCCAAATTTCATATTGCTGGGCCACCAGCATGATTACCCAAGTCCACAGATCATTAGCAAAGGTAGAGCCCACAAATCTTCTGATATCTTCTGACACTCTGTAAAACACACACACACACACACACACACACACACACACACACACACACACA
>CAJQZJ010036821.1:49586-72086 GCA_907164525.1 Lophiomys imhausi | reverse complement strand
AACAGGTTCTTGGGAAAATCACGTTCCTGACTGTCTGTACTCTTGCTGAGGGAGGACAGCAGGGACAGGAGAAGGGGGGTGGGGACGTAGAATCTATATCCTGCTGTATCCCACTGACTGCTTGTGTTGTAAATGATGCATTCTACTTCCGTTGCTTGTTCTCATTAAATTCCAGATGCTTAATTGATCCTCCTGTCTCAGGCAGGACAAGAACCCAAATTGATGCTGGGTGGTGGGTGAGCAGAGGAAGCCAGAGCCCTCCCCAGAACACATGTGCACTGTCTCACAGGCCCTAAGTCTTCTCTCAGGGCTCTCGGAGAGAAAGAGTTCAGGCTCTCTCCTCCTCTTATAGTCCCAAGCCAGGAACAAATAACAAATAACAGCCTGAAAAGACAGACAGACAGAATATCCTCCCCACTACCTCTCTGTTTTGTGCCAAGGGGCCAGACCTCAGTTGAGAATCTCCATGAGGTGCCCAAAATTTCTAACTCATTGTATCTGATTGCTGGCTGACCCTTGGGAAAAACAAAGAAGTAGGATAACTGGCTAGTTGATTGGCTGGCTGGGCATCAGAAAGCAGGATGAGCCTGTGAAGGCAAAGCAGGCAAAGTCAGGCCCACCAAAGCCTCTGGTTGTCACCAACGTCTGTTTTTCTGTTCAATCAACTAAGGAGGCAACAATGGTAGGCCAGCACTCGACCCTCCCCTAGTATCCCCACCACTTCCTTCACTTGTTTCCCTTAATTTCTTTGTTTTATTCCAAGTTAATATATCTATTTCTTTATTTTTCCATTCATTTATGTAGCTGAGACTGGGGTGTAGCACTGGAAATCACCACATAGAAGAGGCCTGCATCTCCATCTGCCCCCACCTCCTGAAATTAAAGGTGTGCAGCACCACACCTGGCTTCCTTTCAATGTCCATGTAGTTTCATTTCAAACTCTATTCATGTTGGGGGTGGAGGAGGAGAATCTATATCCTGCTGTATCCTACTGACTATTTGTGTTGTAAATGATGTATTCTACTTCCCTTGCTTATTCTCATTAAATTCTAGATGCTCAATTGATTCTCCTGTCTCAGGCAGGACAAGAACCCAAATTGAATAAATTGACTATGAAGTTATGATCCAGACACTTTCTAAGTCATAGTTCAAATTCTTCAGTAACTGTGTGATTGGCCATCATATTAGCAACCAAACTATATGTAACCTCGTGTAAGATAACCCAATGTGGCAACACCCATATAACACCCCACATTTCCACTGTGCCCTCTAATTATTGTAGTTGTAAGGTTATTATATAATTCAAATGCTAATTTCTGTAATTCCCCCCTTATCTGGTTTCAGTCTTTGTTCTGAAGAGGTCATGTCTCAGTGCTATATAAACACTGCTCCCGGATTGTCCCCTGCTATGCCAACAAAGCAGTTTACAGCCAATCACTGAGCAGGAGAGAGAATAGGGCTGGACTTCCTGTCCTTGAGGGGAGGAGGAAGTGGGGGATTCAAGAGGAGATAGAGGCAGGAGAAACAAGAAGAAGACATGCAGCTGAAGCAGGAGCCACAAAGTGCAAGTATTTCTAAGATTTAGGCTGGTCAGTAGCCAGATTGGCATAGTGGGTAAAGAATAGGGTAGTAACTGCTCAGTTTTTGTGTTGTGAAGCTTGGTTAACAAATAATATAAGGAGTCTCAATTATTTAGATGATAGCCAGGTAAAAAGTAAAACAGTGAAAATAACACAATCACATAAAGTTACACTAACAGATTATCATATCTCTCTCTTTAAAAATTAGACTAAGAAGCAACACCAGACCTTTGAGATAGTTTAAGCTCCAAGAATCACTGAAGAAAGACCCCAGACTCAAGTAGTATGCAAAAGCAAAGAGCATTTATTCTGCAGAAACAACCAGCGTGCTGGGGTTGACCATTCACACAAAATGGTAACAGAGAACAAAGCAAGCAGGCTTTTTTTAAAGCGAAAATGGAATTCCAGTAAGGGTTAGGTAACCTTTAATCTGATTGGGAGGCAGCTAGGCAGTTGCATGGGTAGATATCTCCTGATTGATTATCCTTAAAGTAGAGAATTTTGTGATTAATTACTGGAGCTGGTACCTGAAACTAGTGATTTCTCAGGGTCACTAGGTCAGGCAGATCCAGTCCTATAAACTCAAAATGAAATTGAAGTTTTTCTTTCCAATAGTTTTTGTCATTTTATCTTTCTTAATGTTCTTTTTTGTTTGAATTTTGAGTCATAGTGATCACACAGGAAAAAAAAAAATGACCAAAAGTGATCTATCACCCTCAGTTCTTTTCCATGTCTTTTTTGTTCTCTATGTTTACTATTCTATAAATGCAGGGACTTAAATCCAATGTACTTATGAAGAAGAATTGTGAAGAGGCTCTCCTGATCTACAGAGTACCTTTTAAGTAAAAAAAGAAAATCACAACAATCAGTTGTTTTAGAAGGTAGTATATGGAAAAAAAAATATATGTGTGGATTTACAGACAGAAAAATAAGCAAGAAGGCTTGGAGAGATGGCTCAAAGGTTAAGATTCTGCTTGCTCTTCCAGAGGTGCTGAGTTCAATTCCTAGCAACCACATGGTGGCTCATAACCATCTACAATGAGATCTGGTGCCCTCCTCTACTGTCCAGACATATGTGTAGGTAGAACACTGTGTACATAATAAATAAATCTTTAAAAAATAAAAATTAAAAAATAAACATAAGATCACAGAGCATAGCAGCTGATGTCCATTTTTATTGTTTAGGCTACTATTTGAGATGGGTTGGTGTTCTTCTTACTGTTAGGTCTGCCTAGTACAAAAGGTAGGCAGGCCTCTCTTCTAGAGGAGATTTTTTGATAAAAGATGTTTTGACAAGAACCATCCTCCCTTTCTGATCCCAGGTCATGAAGCTGGGACACCAACTCTTCATGATCCAGGGATTCCTGAAATGGCTGGAGACAGTAACTTCCCAGTCTAAAGTTGACCACAGTATCTGTCACTAAATTCTTATTTTAAAAGCAGGGTTTTTTGTTTTTTGTTTTTTTGATAACATGCTCTATTTTCCCCCTTCCTCTCCCCTGTTCTTTTGCCATGGCTCACCTCAGCTGCCAGCTACCCTGTCTCTTCAGAAACTTGCATTGAGATGATGATGGGAAGACTAATCTGGTTCATTTAAATGTTCTGCCATTGTCACTACTGGCACACCACTGCCAGCACCCATTCGTGGTGCATGGCTAGGTGCCATCTTGACTATTGGATGGGGTTGTAGAAACCTGATCTGACCACCATTTTGAATGGGGCAGTCACATGATTGGCAGTCATCTTTGTTGTGGGAAAGATATACCCCTTCACAGCCATATTGGTTAAGGGCTGCCAGCTCTATTCAATACATTGCTGTTAGCCAAATCTAACTTCCCTCCATCATAAGCTTCAGTTGTTTGGATGAACTAAGCCATACAGAAAAGATACTTTATTTTAATAATCACTAAAGTACTAATTGATGAAAACTATACAGGATAATTAAAAAATACAACTTGGCAATATTCAAGGTACAGTTTAGAACTGATAACAAAGAACAGACAAAGATTATTTAACTCAGATATGCTAGCTCTCAAGCTTGTCAAAGATTGGTAGAATATGACATCTCAATGTTTAATTAAATACCTTACTATGACAGAGACCCCCAATGATGATTCCAAGACATCCTAAAGGTATTATTGACACAACAACAAAACACCATTGGATGACACTGCTTCACTGCCTCCCCTGCTAAAGCCTGACCTGTGGACAAATAGGGTACCTGGAGAAGTTCATTTCCCCATTTTGCCTGGAGAAAATAAGGTCAGCTTCACAAGCTCCTCCTCCATGGGAAGGCCTCTCAGAGAGGAGGCGGGGGGGGGGAAGAGGGAGGGAGGGTGAGGCAGGGTTGGGAGGACAGTGGGGAATTCGATCAGGATGTAACTTTAATAAATAAATTAATTAATAAAAATTGTAAAGTGCATTTAGCATATCCATACTGGATATAAACCCTATAAATATAATGTGGCAAGTTCTTTTTCTATGGCTTACCTCTTAATGCCCATGACAAAATCCATATGGTAAACAAACCTTACAAGCAAATCTTATGTAAGGGACATAGAAAGCTTTAATCTCATCATAGACTCAAACCTGGGGAAAAATCCATAAACATAAATAATGTTGCAAGTCCTTTAGTTGTATACCAACTTTATAAATGTAACAAATGTATTAACTCCATTACCCAGTCCTCAACTCAAGTTTATGACAGATTTCAACCTAGAGTGAAACCTAAAAGGATTGTAAAGAATGTGTGAAAGCCTTCACTGTCAACATTCATCTTAGAGTACATCATAAAACTCACCCAACAAAGACAGTGACAAAGAACCCTTAATAAATCTCAAAGATAATTCACTATCCCTGTAATTGCAAACAAAAGGTTTTTTCAATATGAATAACATACAGATTTTTGACCAATGTTCAGGCTTGTGATATGTCAGGAATACCACATACTATATTTCAAATGAAATAAATATTTTATCCAGAGGTAGACCTTATATTCACTAAAGATTTTTTTAAATCTATGCATACAATTACATTTCTCATAGAAATACCCAAGTTTTTGCTATTAATAATGGTATGCAATTCATTCAGAAACAACTAAAGCAACAGTAATTGAAATATAAAGATATATGGAAAAAGATAAGTTTGTAAAGGAAAAATTCTGCATAATTATTGTGTGTATATTTGTGGACAAGAAATAATGACAAATTTGTATTCTACATTAATATGATTATATTGCCAGTATTTTAAGGTTTGCAGCATTTATATATAGTTTATTTTTAATCTCAAATTATTCTTGTCTTTGTCTCAACCCTCTCAAAAAACATTGGTGTTCACTTTTCATTTTCTTAGTGTCAATTTTCCATTTTATATGAGGATGGGACCATGAAAGTTAATTTTTCCATGAATGACACTGCTAAGACAAAAAAAAATCATTAAAATAAAAGGTAGATGTCTATTCTATTTCCCCTTATCAGTGAGAATCAAGCATCCCCTCTTGGGTGGTCCTTATTACTTACCTTCTTGTAGCATGGGATTATCCTGTATTTTGTGGCTAATATCCATTTATAAGTGAATACATAACATGCATGTCTTTCTGGGCCATTCAGGATGATCTTTTCTATTCCATCAATTTGCCTATAAATTTCATGATGTCTTTGTTTTTGTTGCTGTTGTTTGATTTTTTGGTTTTTGTTTGGGGTTGTTTGTTTGTTGAGACAGGGTTTCTATGTGTAACAGCCCTGGACTAACTTTATAAACCAGACTGGTCTTGAACTCACAGAGATCGCCTTCCTCTGTCTCCTGAGTACTGGGATTAAAGGCATGGGCCACCACGCCTGGCTGATGTCCTCGTTTCTAATAGCTGAGTAATATTGCATTGGGTAAATGTACCACATTTTCTTCATCCTTCAGTTGAAGAATATCTAGTGTGTTTCCTGTTTCTGGCTATTATGAATAAAGCTGCTTATGAACATAGTTGAGCAAGTGGCTGTAACAGAAAACTTTTATTTATCACACGTATATTTATTAATACTTAACAATCATCTATACAGTTCCTAAGTCCTAAAACCTAAACCTTCATTCTAAAATCTATAATCTATCTAAGAATACCTTAATACCTAAAACACTCTAACACCTATAAAAAACAAACACTTAACACTAACTTAAGTTTCTTAAAAGGACATTAATACTCCTGGCATAGGTCCATATGGATGGCTGGTTTCCAACAGGTCTTTCAATCTTAAAGTCTGTGAGCCTTATTCATCAGTTCTTAAGGCCAGTTTATAAAATTAATCTGTTCTGACTACTGATGTAGGGTGACCTTTTTAATCAGTCAAGAATTGCCTCTGTGGTCCTAGGGCCCAATTATTTTCAAGATTAAAAGCTTATCCAAACTACCTCCAATTTGTCGTTTTGCTCACCATCTGATGCTCTGGAGCTCCAAGGTAGATGATTCCAAGGGACTCTGCCTTAACAAGTCTATGGCAGGTTTTGTGTCGAGTTGCATCGGTCCTACTCCACCAATGGTGCTATGCTCTTCACCAGCATGGATTCTCTGCAAGTCAGCACAAAAGGATGACAGACGGTGATGCATAGTCTCTCAACGTGTTTTTGGCAGAGGAAACAAGGAAGAGGGGAGGGCTGGAGGCCTCGTGGACTCCCAATCCCACTGTTATTTAAATCCTCTTTGAAGTGGTGATCTCAGCATGATATCTGGCATTCTTGTTGCCATAGTTTTTCACAGGCTGTTTCAAGGCATACCCCCCACAGCAGTGCATGCTGTGGTCCCTTAATTCCCACTGTTTCTCATGGTCAGTGACATCATCTGTGAGGCTTCTTAGCAATGCCCTTCAATGGCAAATGTCTAGCCATAATTGGCTCCACCCATATCTTTCACCTGAGACCCCAAGCTTCTGCAAATCCAAAATCCCTATGCTGCTAGGTGCTACGTTAATTTCACTAACCTCCCCCCCCCCAACACCCAATTCCCAAAAGGTGGAGTAGATGATGTTTTGGTCATTTGATGTATTATAGATGTTGTTTAGGGAAATTGGTTACAAGTTGTTAAATGGTCTTGTTAAGCAAAGTACAGAAGATTAGACTCAAGGAGTTTTTCTTTCTTTTTTTTTTCTCTATCCTTTCTCTCTTATAAAGGGAGAAAAGACTTGAAAAGAAAAAAAGAGGGGAGAGGGGGAGTGAGGAAGAGAAGTAGGGAAGGATGGGCCAGGAGGAGAGGAGTGAGGAAACTCCGTTCTAGAAGTAACTTGAGAGAACAAATTAAAATTTTAAAAAGGTAAATAAGCTTAAAAATCTAATAAAAATAAAGTATAAAACTTTCAAATTATAATTTACCAAAGGTATACTTGCCTTATTGGCATGAAAGGAAAAATGGTCTTAATTTCTGACTAGAATGTTAGACTGCAGGTTGCCACATAGCTCACACACACTTGATATCAGCTTAAAAGTTTTTTTTTCACATATATAAAGGATATTTTTGTTGTTTGGCATTAAAAAGGCAAATAAGAGATTTAAAATGCTATAAATAAATTAAAGGTTGCTACAGTTCAATCTGGTTTTCTAAACCTCTGAGAATTGAAGTAATTTGGAGCTAAAAGAAAATATTTGAGAAGGGTGGTGTTAGCCCATGCCTTTAACCCCAGCAGAGATAGGAGAATCACTATAGAGTTAGTGAGTTGTCTTACAAATTCTAGAGTTACAAGGAACAGGGTGGTGATGGTGCACACCCTTAATCCCATCACTTGAGAGAGATACACCTTTAATCCCAACACACTGGAGACAGAAACCTGCAGATCTCTGAGTTCAAGGCCAGCCTGACACAAAGCAAACTCCAAATAAAGAAAAACTTAGATCCAGGGGTGGTGGTGCACATCTTTAATTCCATCAGTTGGGAGGCACATGCCTTTGATTCCAATATTAGAATGAAGAGACAGGAACATAGATTTGGAATGATTTAAGTTTTAAAGCTACTAGCAAAAGGCATGCTGAAATTCAAAGTGAATTTTCCTTTGAGATCTCAAAATATATACACTTAAAGGTTTGTTTTGTTCCAAAATATCAAAATAATTTCTTTTTTAATCTCAATTGAAAAATAATACTTTTTATATTGTCAAAAAAAAAACAGTTTGTTCCAGGAAAAATATTACCTGCTCCCCCCCAACAAAAAAAAAAAAGTAGTGACCCAGAGTTAGGATTAGGGCAGGGCTCTGTCCCTATCTTTCCAGGAGTTTAAAAGCATCCATCTGAAGAATCCAGGGACAACTGGACAACTGAAACCTCAGAAGAAAACAAATTAGACACCAAATAAGACAAGTATCCCAGATGGTCCAGCCTCACAGACTTCCTCAATATCTGTTTCCTCAAAAATCTACAACCACAACTCAAAATCATTGATTGTTCAGCTCCACAGACAGTTCCAGCCAGAACTTCAGTAAAGACCTGAAGTTCATCTTTTGTCTACGAACTTCTTAGGACATTTAAATAGCTGAGCACAAAAGGACTGAACATCAAATGATTCTATTAGCATACTTAACCATTTTTCCATTCTTCTTTGGGCCCCAAACAAGTGTACTAGTCCCAAATCAGCAGGAAGTAATTTTAAGAGAGCAACATCCCATCTTCAGAAGGTGGAGTGGGTGATTTTTCCCCTGCTTTGGTCATTTGATGGGTTATAGATACTTGTTATATAAGAAGAGAGATTGCAAGTTGTTAAATGGTCTTGTTAAAAGGTTTTTGAGGTTAGACCCAGAGATTTTCCTCTTTCTCTTTTCTGGATCCTTCTTTCTCTCCTATGTAGGGGTGAAAACACTTGAGAAAAATGGGATACAGACATAATATAGGAATGATAAAGAAAAGGAACAGATTATTGAATATGTTCATATCTTTGTATTTCGATACAAAATTAAGATTATATTTGGCTACATTGGTACTGATCTTTGTATATTGATACAAAATTAAGGTTGACTCTTTTTAAGGTATTGTACCTAGGTAATGCTTAAAAATGAAATGTGAAGTTTTGGCCTTTTGTTAGCAACTGTCATAAACTGTTTAGGGTAGTTAAGAAATGCAAACTAATAGTCATTCAAGAATATAATTTTGTTAGGTACTAGGGTAGTCTATCACAGTTATTTTCTCAGTTAATCAGAAATCAAGTTGCTAAGAGACAAGTAACATTTGCTTATCCAAATATAAGTAGATAGATATGTGGTCTTCAAAAACTGCAAGAGATCTGTAGAATATGGTATTCAAAGATGCTCTCTTAACTCAAGATTCTTTTTGATATCGAGACATGTATTTGTAACTATTTTTTTCTTCAGAGATTGTTGAACTACCATTTAATCCTATCTGGAAAGCATTGCAATGAATTAAATGTATTTCACTGTGTATTGTTTTGTAAAGTTTTCTCACACTCCTGTATACTGTAGGCAAATTTACATACATGATGTGAATATTTTCCCACACAATTCTCTGACTCTGAAAATGTGGGATACAGTAGACTCTGTTTTGAGAAACTAGACATTGTGGATGACATGTTCATATAAACATTATTAAAATATTTGATTGCTAGTCTCTGAATACCTACTTTAGTATCTGTGGTCTGTCACAGTGCTCCTAGCAGTCATATGAGAGCTAAGAGCTTCCTTATATACTGGGGATGGTTCTATTTTCTTAGTCATTATAGATCTATGTAAATTGTTTATATTATCTGGTTTTAACTTTGGAAAGTGGTTTCCATCAGGAAAATTGTCCATTTCTTTTAGATTTTCCAATTTTGTAGAGTACAGATTTTTGAAATATGACATGATGATCCTTTGGATTCACTCAATGTCTCTTGTTATATGCCCCATTTTGTTCTGATTTTGTTCATTTCAATAATCTTTGTCTGCCTTTTATTTAATTTGGATAAGAGTTTGTGATCTTCTTGTTTTTTTTTCCAATGAACAAACAATTTGTTTCATCTATTTTTTTATTGTCTATTTGTCTCTATTTTGTTTATTTCAACCCTCAGTTTTATTATTCTTGCTGGCAACTAAGAGAATGCAGGACTAGGGAGACTTTGGGGGAACCCTGAGGTAGTAAGAGAATCACAGGATTTGGCTGGGCAAGCTGCCTACCTAGAATTCCCCCCATGCGCATGATCTCTAGTAGAGTGAATAGTCTCCACCCAAGCTGGGCTTTTATTGGTCATCCTGGTCTCTTGGTAGAGCAGGGAGACTTCACCCTATTTGTGGGTTGGATTATGGAGAGTAGGAGGGTGGAGGACTGGGGATAGGATGGACAGAGGCTTTTGACATCATTTGTTTTTTTGGATCTCAGCCATTTTTTTTTTTTTTTTTTTTTTGGTGGAAGACAAAATCTACAAGAGTGACCCTAGCAAAGTGTTCTACTACTGTGGGATATGAAGTCAAAGCTGATCATCTTCTAGAATCAAGCTCCTAACAGTGGAACTGGTATGTCAACCCAGCCACAAAACCTTCAACTATAATCTGTAAAACCTGGAAGATGTGCTGCAGTAATGGTTTTCTAGAACTACTCAGAATGGCCAACCAATGGCTGGCCCAAATTGAGGCCTCCACCATGAGAGGGAGTTCATACCTGGCACTGCCTGAATGACCATGAACCAGAGAGAGGACAGCATAGAACCTGGGATAAAGCTGAACATGGCTGGCAAAAAAAATGTCAATGAAAGATATTCTGCTATACTCATAGAACTGTGTCTAGTTCATTTGTCATCAGAGAGGCATCATCCAGCAACTGATGGGAATAGATGCTGTCGAGAGCGTGGTTTGATCATCCAAATCCCGACACCTCCTTCTCTATGTAAGGGAGTCGTGTGACCAGGTGACGGCACTCGCCACCCAATAAGGTCAAATGGAATACAATTAGGCAGGCTGGTTTTTATGATATTTAATTACTAAATAATGATCACAACTTATACTATATGAAATATCTCTACTTCTACAGGATCAGGATAAGCTGCATCAATCAAACAGAAACACTTAATGGTCATTAAAGCTAGAACAACTAATACTACAATGTATAACCACCACATCCTATAATTATATTAATATTCCCACATCACACATCATACGACCTGTCCGAAGACCTTGGCTCTTCTGTTTCCCTGCGTCGATGTTCGGGGCAAAGCCCCACTTCTAGTCTCAGTTCAAGGCCTGAGTGAATGGGCAAGGGATAGAGAGAGAGGTCTCAGCACAAGGTCTGAGGAAGGGGCATAGACCTAAGATAGAGACAGAGGCAGGACGTCAGTGACAAGACTGATCGCTGCTTACTGCTTGTCTCCTTTGGTTTTTATACTTTCATTTTAGCTTCATTATAATATACGCATAAGGCGGGCTAATTGTTCTAATTACTACGTCATCCACATATGGTGGCTGTAAGGAGCCTGTAAGCAGCTAATAGAAAGCTGCAGGAGCATTAGGAAAATAAGAAATAATATTAAGCTAAAATGAAAGTATAATGTGTGAAGCTGTGCCCTAATGTGTGAGGATAGATAAGAACCAAGTAAGTGCCGTCCTACACGGGTGACATAATAGATATGCAAATTGCGGGCCAAGACGCACCCTTGCAGGTGGCCCAGTAGATATGATAATTAAGCCAAGGAAAGAGTATATAAACCGAAAGCAGAAGGCATTCAAGTGACGTTCGGTCTCAATGACTGACGTTCCGCCTCTGCCTACCTTTCCCCTCAACATCCGACGGCCCCGGGCTTGAGTCTAACTCTTTGAGTCTAACTCAAATAGCCCACGGCTTGGATCTGAGGACTCTCTCTCTCTACATCCGGTGGCCCCGGGTTAATAACCCACGGCTTGGATCTCAGCTCTCTTACCTTCTCTCTTTCTCTCGCTCTGATCCGAGACCGGGACCCGAGAGAAGACGACTCAGGTCGTATGATGGGGAAATACTATATAGGGTTATGATTAGGATATGTGTTGAGTGTTCAGAAGTGGTAGTTATATATTGTGATTCCTCAATGTGGTGGTTATATATATTGTAATATTAGTTGTTCTAGCTTTAATGACCATTAAGTGTTTCTGTTTGATGCAGCTATCCTGATCCTATAGAAGTTGAAATATTCCATCTAGTATAAGTTGTTAATAATAAATATCATAAAGACCAGCCTGCCTAATTGTATTCCATTTGACCTTATTGGGTGGCGAGTGCCGTCACCTGGTCACACGACTCCCTTCCACAGAGAAGGAGGTGTGGGGATTTGGATGACCAACCCGCGCTCCCCACAGTGGCACTCACTATCTTCTTATCTGGCTCCTACAGCTGGGCCTCAGCTGGGCTGTGGCTGACAGCTGCTTACAGGCTCCTTACAGATGCAGAGACACACACCCAGATACTATGGGGCAGGGGGAGGAAGTATTGTAGGAGCCAGAGGGATCAAGGATATACCAAGAATATGGTCCACAAAATCACCTGAGCAGCGCTCATAGGGACTCACAGAGACTAAGACTAAGAACACAAATTCTGTATGAATCTTTTGAGCTAGGTCCTCTGCATATGCCTTTTTTTCTTTTTATTATGTTTATATATTACTTCAAATTACATCTCAATCACAGCCCTTCCCTTCACCCTTCTTGATCCTACCCTCCCATCCTCTACAACTTCTCCCACCTATCCTACTTGTCAAGGACCAGCCTTTGACATCCACAAAACCACTGAGAGTATTTAGTTGGCAATAGGGGTCAGTCACAACTCTCGGAGATGGATGTCTTTCTTTCAGAAACCTTCTAAGTTCGGGGGTTGCAAGACCAATAATGATGGTTAGTTTAGAAGAAAGAAAGGAGAAATGGAAAAAAATGATCTAATCTCTATGACTCAAGGAGGCCTCTCTGCAAGGTGATTGGAGAGGTTCAAAGCGACCCCCTTGTTTTCTTAAATGGTCTCAAGCAGCTTTTAGATAGCAATCACATGGTTGTAAACAAAGCCCTTTGTGCTGTAAATAAATGCTAATTCGTGCTAGCCCCTAGCCTGCTAGCCAGCAGGCTAGTCGCTGGTAGTTCAACAGGCTTGATTACTCCTTGGCTGGTTTTGTTAAGAATCTAATATTGGGAGTCTGAACATAAGTATATAATAAGAAAGGGGGATGAGAACAGAGGTACTCTCTCACACACACTCACACCAGAAAGAAGAAATGGATGAAGCTAGGATGCAATGACAACTTTAATATGATGATTATACTTTTTCATACCCTGAATGAGGGCTCTTTACATCAAAGGAAGAATTATCTCATGGTTCCAAGGAATTTATCACAAGGACAGGAAAAATAAGTGCAATAGGAGGGCACTTATCAATCACATATTTAGACACTTAGTTAAGCATTGTTTTTCTATGTACCAGTTAAGTTTAAAATGACAACATATTATGGCCAAGCTGACAAGGAATAAGGAATTAACAACAAAACAGTTTGTGCATATTGTCATAAAGATTTGTACTAAATTTAGGCATTTCTTGGTAACCTCATTGTCTCTTAAGTTTATGGGGAGTATAGGGTCTTTAATTGGTTTTATGGCACACCTGGAGTTTGGTCTACTCATCTCTAGACTGAAAGCTTATCTGAAGTCATAAATCTGTCTCAGACCTATCTCCTAATAAGATAACAATGTTTGGGAAGAGGATTTACTACATACAGTTGAATGTTTTATATCAACTATCTAACTTCTTTAACTTCTACAATTGTTTCGACTGCATCAGGCAGTTTGTAAAACTCTTATCAGGAATAATAATATCACCTTTGTAGGACTCTGTTTCAAGTCTGGCCAAACAAGACAAGTGGCAATTAGCAATGAGGGAATCTTCATTCCATGTCAGTATAACAGATGAAAGAAAAAGCTGGATGTTAGCAAGAAGCAACTCTGGGGTTCATTTCCAGCGTAGACTTTGCAAAATGCTGGATAGCTGTTGAGAGCGCGGTCTGAGTCCAAATCCCGACACCTCCTTCTCTCGGAAGGGAGTCGTGTGACCAGGTTATGGCACTCGCAACCCTACACGGTCAAATGGTAAATAATTGGCAGGAGACAAGCAGACTATAATTATATTATATTTTATTAACTAACTATGAACCAAATATATTACTATCCAAATAAGTAATAAGATTATTACTGTTATAGCAATAATATAAATCCACCTTTCATAACTCATAAGTACCTTCCTGTCTATTTTCCTTATATTGAACTACACACACACACACTGCAAGGCAAACAGGGCTATCACTATTATAGCAACAATATAAATCCACCATATTTCTAATTCTCCACAGCAAACATTTATACGACCTGGTAGAAAGTCCTCAGGTGGAGCTCGAGGTTCCTTCCGGCAGAGTAACGGGCTAACAGTACCGTGAATAGAACTGCGCCGTCATCTGTCACTTGGTCGTAGCTTATATACTATTCTTATGTTACACCCAATATACTCATTATAATATCTACTAAGGTACGCTCCAAGTTGGCTTCTTAAGATACTTAGGGGTGGGGGCTGGAGCGATGGCTCAGAGGTTAAGAGCACTGGCTGTTCTTCCAAAGGTCCTGAGTTCAATTCCCAGCAACCACATGGTGGCTCACAACCATCTACATTGAGATCTTGTGCCCGGGCATTTATGTAGAACAAATACTGTATACATAATAAATTAATAAATAAATGTTTTTAAAAAAAAAAATAAAAAAAGATACTTAGGGGCTTTCCGCCCTCTACCTAGGGGCTCCACGCCCTCTTATCTATACTCCTGCAGGCATGCACCAGAGGCCTGCTCACAGACTCATTACAACAGCTTTTTAGGAAGCTTACATGTTTATAGAACCCCTTTCTCAGAGAGCTTCTGACAATGCTTGAACACTATGTTAAAGGCTTAAGAATAGCAGATGGACATGAAGGAAGGAGCCTCAAGAACATTTGGCTCCCAACACCTACTCTTCCGGTGTGGGGTGCCCCCACACCTCTGCCCCCCTCAATTCATCAGTAATATGAGAGCTAAGAGCTTCCTATTACACTGGGGGCCCACCTGGTAGCTCCACTAGGGCAAAGTGTCCCACTAACAGATAGCAAACTTCATGTTCCTGTTCCTTTTCGTCTGTTGGTTGTAGGGTAGTTATCCTGTACTATATGGCTAAAATCCAGTTATAAGTGAATGCATGCCATGTGCATCTTTCTGGGTCTGGGTTAGTTCACTCTGAATGAGTTTTTCTAGTTCCATCCATTTGGCACCAAATTGCATAATTTTCTTGTTTCTGATAGCTGAGTAGTATTCCTTTGTGTAAATGTACCACAATTTTTTAATCCATTCTTTGGTTGAGGGACATCTGGCTATTTCCAGTTTCTAACTATTACAAATAAAGCTACTATGAACATAATTGAGGGAGATGTCCTTGTGTTTGCTGCAGAATCTTCTGGATGTATGCCCAGGAGTGGTATGGCTAGGTCTTGAGTTAGAGCTATTCCAAGTTTTCTAAGATATCACCAGACTGATTTCCAAAGTGGTTGTACAAGTTTACACTCCTACCAGAAATTGAGGAGTATTTCCCTTTCTCCACAACCTTGCCAGCATGTGCTGTCATTTGAGTTTTTGATCTTAGCTATTCTGACTGGTGTGAGATGGAATCTCAAGTCGTCTTGACTTGCATTTCACTGATTGTTAAGGATGTTGAGCATTTCTTCAAGTGTCTCTCCACCATTAGAGATTCCTCTTTTGTGAATTCTCTGTTTAGCTCTGTTCCCCATTTTTTGATTGGATTATTTTGTTTCTTGGTGTTTAACTTTTGAGTTCTTTATATATTCTGGATATTAGCCCTCTGTTGGATATGGGGTTGGTGAAGATCTTTTCCCAACCTATTGGCTGCCACTTTGTTCCAATAACAGTGTCCTTTGCCTTACAGAAGCTTTTCCATATCTTAAGGTCCCAGTTGTTGATTGTTGGTCTTAGAACCTGAGCTATTGGTGTTCTGTTTAGGAAGTTATCTCCTGTGCTAAAGAGTTCAAGACTTTTCCCCATTCTCTGTTCTATTAGATTTAGTGTGTCCAGTTTTATGTTGAGCTCTTTGACCCAAGGGACTTAACTTTTGTGCAGAGTCATAAGCATGGGTCTATTTGCATTCTTCTACATGTTGATATCCAGTTAGACCAGCATCATATATTGAAGATACTTTTCTTTTTTCTTTGTATGGTTTTGGGTTCTTTGTCAAAAATTTAGTGACTGTAGGTGTGTGGGTTTATTTCTGGATCAATTCCATTGATCAACTTGTCTGTTTCTATACCAGTACCATGCTATTTTTATTACTATTGCTCGGTAGTACAGCTTGAAATCAGGGGTGGTGATACCTCCAGATGTTCTTTTAAGGTACAGGATTGTTTTAGCTATTCTGGGTGTTTTGGTTTTCCAAATGAAGTTGATAATTGTACTTTCAAGGTCTGTAAAGAATTGTGTTGGAATTTTGGTAGGAATTTCATTGAATCTGTATATTGCTTTTGGTAGGATGGCCATTTTTATTATGTTGATCCTGCCTATCCATAGCATTGGAGATCTTTCTATCTTCTGATATCTTCTTTGATTTCTTCCTTCAAGGTCTTGAAGTTCTTGACGTACAGGATTTTCACATGCTTGGTTAGAGCTACCCCAGATATTTTATATGATTTGTGGCTATTGTGAAGGATGTTGTTTCCATAATTGCTTTCTTGGCCCATTTGTCTTTCATATAAAGAAGGGCTAATAGGGAGTTAGATTAATACAAATTAGATTAGTAAATATCTAGGGGTTTCTGATACAGTCTCTTAATTTGGAGCATGAAGATCAACTTGGCTGTGAGTATCTTATAAGCTTGTGAAAAAACAAGTATGAAGTCAGGTGAAAACAGGAAACATACAGGAGACTTATTGGACTGAAAAACAAGGTTAAAGTCAGGAAAAACAGGAGAGACTTTTTTTTTTTTTTGGTTTTTCGAGACAGGGTTTCTCTGTGTAACAGCCCTGGCTGTCCTGGCCTCACTTTGTGGACCAGGCTGGCCTCGAACTCACAAAGATCCGCCTGCCTCTGCCTCCCAAGTGCTGGGATTAAAGGCGTGAGCCACCACTGCCCGGCATAAACAGGAGAGACTTAATGGACCAGAAACAAAGTATTTGTCCTGGCATTGTTTTCAGCTGCTAAGTGGGCGGAGCCCAAATTAAGCTGAAACAGGTAGAACAAGGAGAGCTCCTAATTAAGAACAACTGCATGGAGCCAAAGGGGACCCCTATGCTAGAGAGCTCCAGTGCTAGCGAGTCCTGATGGAGAAAGTGCTGGTGAACTGATGGCTAGATCTCCCTGATGCAGAAAGAAGCTGGTGAGCAAAGAAAGCCTCAGCAAGACAGCAAATGGCCAAGGACTAAACCCTGTGGCTCAACTTTTCCCTAGAGGGGTTTGACCTGTCCAAACAGTGGCCTAAACGAAACTGTGGCCAGCTTCAAGGACTGAGGCAGAGCGGCAGAGTTGCTGATATGAAGGAAATAAGTTGGCCTACAGACGGCTGGGGTCTCCCAGAGAGAAGAAACCCTCAAGCCTTATTTAAGGTGAGACTGTGAGAGCCAATTTACCCTGACAAATCTACATCTGAGATATTCCAGAAAAAAGGACTGCTAAGTGCATTAAAGGGTCTACCCCAGAGACTGTGTTCCTGATGACTGAGGACCTGCCCCAGATTGTAATAGTTATCAATAGGTTTAGTGGTTAGGTTAAAGGGGTTGTAGGAATTTCTAGGATTAGTAGTAAAGTGTTTATATTTGTATAAGTAAATATTGTACTAATAAATAAGTATTGAATAATTTTAAAACGTTCGGTTATAGGGCTACTGATTTTTTAAAATTTAATTTTCTATCCAGCCACCTTGTAGAAGGTATTTATCAGCTATGAGAGTTTTCTGGTGAAATTTTTGCAGTCATTTATGTATACTATCATACTTTGACTGCTTCCTTTCCAATTTGTATCCCCTTGATCTCCTCTAGTTGTCTTATTGTTCTAGCTAGAACTTCAAGTTCTATGTTGAAGAGGTATGGGGAGAGTGGGTATCCTTGCCTTGTCCCTGCTTTTAGTGGAAATGCTTTAAGTTTCTCTCCTTTTAATTTAATGTTGGCTATGGCTTACTGTATATTGCCTTTATTATGTTTAGGTATGAACCATTTATGCCTGATCTTTCCAAGACTTTTAACATGAAGGAGTGTTGGATATTGTTGAATGCTTTTTTTTTGGGCATCTAATGAGATAGTCATGTGGTTTTTTTCTTTCAGCTTTTTATATGGATTATGTTGATGACTTTTCATATGTTGAACGACCCCTGCATTCCTGGGATGAAGCCTACTTGATCATGGTGTATGATACTTTTGATGTGTTCTTGGATTCTGCTTGCAAGTATTTTATTGAGTGTTTTTGCATCGATGTTCATAAAGGAAATTGGTATGAAATTCTCTTTTTTTGTTGAGTCTTTGTGTTGTTTAGGAATCAGGGTGACTGTGGCCTCATAGAATGAGTTTGGCAGTGTTCCTTCTGTTTCTATTCTGTGGAAGAGTTTGAGGAATATTGGTATTACCTCTAGTGAAGGTTTGGTAGAATTCTGTGCTGAAACCATCTGTTTCTATTTCCTTAGGGGTTATAGGGTTGTTTAATTTGTTTACTTGATCTTGATTTAACCTTGGTACATGGAATCTTGTACAAGAAAATTGTCCATTTTGGCTAGGTTTTCCAATTTTGTGAAGTACAGGTTTTTGAAATAAGACCTAATGATTCTTTAGATTTCCTCAGTGTCTTATTATTTCCCCCTTTTAATTTCTGATTTTGTTGATTTGGATACTTTCTCTCTGCCTTTCAGTTAATCTGGCTAAAGGTTTGTTTATTTTGTTCATTTTCTCAAAGAACCAACTCTTTGTTTCATAGATTCTTTGTATTGCTCTCTTTGTTTCTAAGTTATGATATCAGTCCTGTGTTTGATGATTTCCTCATATCTGTTCCTCTTGAGAGTGTTTGGTTCTTTTTATTCTAGAGTTTTCAGCTGTGCTGTTAAGTTGCTAATATGAGCTGTCTCCAGTTTTCTTCTGAAGGCACTTAGTGCTCAAGGTCTCCTCTTATCACTGCTTTCCTTGTGTCCGGTAAGTTCAGATATGTTGTGCCTTCACTTTCATTGAATTTTAAGAATTCTTTGATTTCCTTTTTTATATGTTCCCTGATCCAGTTGAGTAGAGAGTTGTCCAGTTTCCATGAAAGTGTAGGCTTTTGTTATTTCAGTTGTTGATATCCAGCTTTAATCCATGGAGATGTGATTAAATACAAGGGGTTATTTCAATTTTCTTGTCTTGGTTGAGGCTTGCTTTGTTACCAATTGCATGGTCAATTTTGGAGAAGGTTCCATGAGATGCTGAGAAGAAGGTATATTCTTTTGTGTTTAGGTGAAATGTTGTGTAGATATCTGTTAGGTCCATTTGGTTCATGACCTCTGTTAGTTTCATTATTTCTCTGTTCTGTCTCGATGTCCCATCCATTGGTGTGAGAGGGGGGTTGAAGTCGCCCACTATTAATGTGTGGGGATCAATGTGTGATATAAGCTTTAGTAATTTTTTTTTTTTTTTTTACAAATGTGGTTGTCCTTGTATTTGGGGCATAGATATTCAGTACTCAGATGAATTTTTTCTTTGATGACTATGTAGTGTCCTTCCCTATCTTTCTTGATTAATTTCAGTTGAAAGTCTGTTTTATTTGATATTAAGATGGCTATTCCAGCTTGCTTCCTGGGATTGTTTGCTTGGAAAACCTTTTTCCAGTCCTTTACTCTGAAGTAAAGTCTTTGTTGGTGAGGTACATTTCTTGTATGCAGCAAAATGATGGATTTTGTTTACAGATCCATTCAGTAAGCCTGTGTCTTTTTATTGGGAACTTGAGTCCATTGATGTTGAGAGATATTAATGACCATGGATTGATATTTCCTGTTATTTTGACGTAGGTGGTGATAGTGTATGTGTGTGTTTCTGTTGGTTTTGCTGCAGTGGTGTTATTTGTTTCTTATTTTTTCTTGGGTGTAGTTATCTTCTCTGGGTTTGAATTTTCCTTCTAGGATCTTCTGTAGAGCTGGAATTCTAGATATTGTTTAAATTTGGTTTTGTTGTGGGATATCTTATTTTCTCAATCTGTGGTGACTGAAAGTATTGCTGTGTATAGTAGTCTAGGCTGACATCTGTGGTTTCTTAGGGCCTGCAAAACATCTGCCTAGGCTGTTCTGGCTTTCAGAGTTTGAGAAGAGAGGTCAGATGTGATTCTTTGTATATTATTTTACTTTTTTTTTCTCTTGGAGCTTTTAATATTCTTTCTTTGCTCTGTACATTTAGTGTTTCAATGATTATGTGGCAGGAGGAGTTTCTTTTCTGGTATGATCTACTTAGTGTTCTATAAGCATCCAGAACATTTATGGGCATCTCTTTCATTAGGTTTGGAAATTTTTCTTCTATGATTTCATTGAAAAATTTTTCTGGTTCTTGGATTCATGAGTCTTCTTTTCTACTTCTGTTATTCTTAGGTTCCATCTTTTCATTGAGTCCTTAATATCTTGGATGTTTTGGATGAGGAATTTTTTGGTTTTCTCTTTTTCTGTTGCTGATGTATCAATTTCTTTGATTGAATCATCCATTCCTGAGATACTGTCTTCCATCTCTTGTATCTTGTTGGTGATGCTTGTGTCTGTAATTCCAGTTCTTTTTCCTAGGTTTTCCACTTCCCAGATTGTCTCTCCTTGTGTTTTCTTTATTGCTCCCTTTTCCATTTTCAGGTCTTGTGCCAATTTATTCATTTCCTTCTCCATCTTGATTGTCTTTGTCTGTATTTCTTTAATGGATTTGTTCCTTTCCTTCTCTTTTTGATTGAGTTCTTCTGGATGTGTTTCATAGATTTCTCCAATACTTTCATCTGTTGGATTGTGATCTCCTCAAATTCTTTGAGGGATTCATTTTCTTCTTTTATGGACTCAATCATTTTTATATAGTTTTGTCATCATTTTCTTGTGTTTCTGTTGTGTCAGGATGGCCAGTGCTTTCTGTACTAGGATAGCTGGCATCTGGTGGTACCATACTGCCCTGGTTTTTTGTTGTCTGTGTTCCTTCATTGGCCTTTAGCCATCTGGTTGTCCCTGTCATCTATTGGTTGTTCCTGATGCCCACTAGATTTGGTTCTCTGGATAGAGTTCTGGCCTGGAGGCTTCACGTTCTCAGAGATGCACTTTGTGTCTGGGGGCTTGAGCAAGAATCCTTTGAACTCAGAGAATAACCTCTAAGAGAAGCTCTTCTCTGGGCATGGAGTCCCCTGGTGCCCAGAAGCCAGGCTGACTGTCTCTTATACTATACTGTGGCAGTTGACCTGGGTCACTGAAAGCACCTAGAGGCAAGAGGCTGGGGAAATGCCTCTGTGGCACTAGTGAGACCTTCCCTAGGAGCTCTCTTTGGACAGTGTACACACCTGGACTCATGAGACCAGGGTGAATGACCCAGTAGCCCTTAGGATGATCCCTCGGAGGAGTGCTCTTGTGGAACACAGGAAGCATCTGGTGGGTGGCTAGGCACTGGAGTTCTGTGTCACTGGAAGCCAGTTTCTGACCTTGTTAGGGTGGGAAGGTCTGGTGGGCCAGTGACTGGATTTCTTGCGTCAGTGTAATCTGGGGGTCCTCCTTTGTCCAGACTCAGTGGTATGTCCTCTCCTTTTCGCAGTTACTGAGCTTCTGTTACTGGTATACAGTGCAGGTTGAATCCTGCCAGCATGTTGAGACTGAGATTACATTTTCATAATCATTCACTTCACACATTGCTACTATGATTTTTTTCCTCAGAAAATGACAAGAATAAAAAGATTTAAAAAGTGGGAAATAAGCTGATTGGGTTGGGTTCAGACACCATATTGTTATGCAGATGCAAATGAACCATAGGAAAAAATTCTGACGACACTTATAGTCAGGATGAAGAGTAGATGTCAGTGGTTGGTTACCTTATGTTTGGAGAAGTATCGGCCACTGTTTATCCTGTGCATGCATGGCATGGGCATTTTTAAACCCTTTCCCCATTTGTCTATCATGGCTACCTCTGATGTAACATGTTTCATCAGCTAATTGCTGTCCTATTACCAAGACATTCCCTCAAACCCAGGTGTTTAAGTCTCATGTTTATCCTCCATCAAAGAATCTTGTTGAAGAATTTGTTAATGAGCTTGCTATTCTACACATTCAGTATTCTATGTCTAAGGAGGAGCAGTTTGGATTGATTGATACACAGGTTTGCTCTATTACCCAGGTTTGCACTGATCTGTGATTTGCTGAGCAGCAGGTTTCCTTGTGCCATTTCATTGCATACAGTCTTAGAATAGACAGGTTTTTGTCTCTTATGCACCCATTGCATAGTGTTAATCTGAAACAAAAAAGAAAGTCACAACAAGTTATAGCTTGTTGTTTCATTCGGAGTTTTGTTTACTCTGTTCACAGATCCTTTCTTAGGGGAGTGTATTCCTTTTGGGAGTCATTCTTTGATTACCATATCACAATACACAGTACATTCAATGCACTAAACTCATGGTGGCTCAGAAATAGAGCCATGATTATGATAGCTTCCCTCAGTATATTAGGGGAAAGGACATACTGCAATGTCTTTAAATTACTATATATTTTTTATAGAAAGGAGAACATTTTCTCACACACCTTAATGTTTTCAGAACAAGGTAAGTGGTGGGTGAACAAACTGTTCTAGATACAGGGATAGATTACAATGGCACCTCTATTCAATGTTTTACTAAGGAAGAAAGAAAAGAACAGGAGTGGGAAAGTTCAAATGCCAGAATTATGGAAATTAGGTAGTTCATTTGGAAGTGAGGAATGCAGCAGGACCAGTAGTTTTT
>CAJQZJ010036821.1:0-19586 GCA_907164525.1 Lophiomys imhausi | reverse complement strand
AATTTTGTATCAATATACAAAGATCAATGCCTATGTGGCCCAATACAGTCTTAATATTGCGTCCATATACAAGGATCAATACCATTGTGGCCAACTATAATCTTAATTTTGTATCAATATACAAATATCAATACCGGCGTTGTCCAATACAATCTTATTTTTGCACAATAAACAATGGTCAATACCACTTTAGCCAAATATACTACTAAGTTTGTATCAATATACAAAGGTATAAGGGCATATTTAATAATCTGACCCTTCTTCTTGGTCCTTCCTGTGCTATGTCTATGTCTCAATTTTTCTCAAGTCCGTGCATTCCTACATAGGAGATAAAGAAGGATACAGAAAAGGGAAAGAAGGAATACCCTGGTTTGGTTTTTATTGTGTTTAGACATGGACCTTTTTTCCCTGATCTCTCCAAGTCTTTAATCATGAGGGTATGTTGGATTTTGTCACAAGCTTTTTAACATCTAATGAGAGGACCGTGTGTTTTTTTTTCTTTCAGTTTGTTTATGTGGTGGGTTACATTGATGGATTTTCATATGTTGATCCTTCTCTGCATCTGTGGAATGAAATTTATTTGATTATGGTGGATGATGTTTATGATATATTCTTGGATTAGGTTTATAAGTATTTTATTATTTTTGCATCAAGTTTCATAAGGGAGACTAGTCTGAAATTCTCTTTCTTGGTCGAATCTTTGTATGGTTTAGGTTTCAAGGTGTTTCTGGCTTCATAAAACGATTTTGGCACTGTTCCTTCTGTTTCTATTTTGTGGAATCATTTGAGGAGTATTATTAGCTCTTATTTTAAATTCTGGTAAATTACGTGTTAGAACTATCTGACCCTGGGCTTTTATTATTTGCTTGGGAGACTTTCAATGATTGTTTCTATTTCCTTAGTGGTGTAGGTGTATTTAAATTGTTTACTTGTTCTTGGTTAACATTGGTAAGTGGCAGTTATCAAAAAAAAAAATCATCCATTTGATTTAGACTTTCCAATTTTTTGGAGTACAGGATTTTAAGTATGACCTAATGATTCTAGAGATTTCCTCAGTGTCTTTTGATTTGTTTCCCCTTTTGTTTATGATTTCTTAATATGGATTATATCTCTCTGCCTTTTAGTTAGTTTGGCTAAAGGTTTGTCTATCTTGTTGATTTTCTCTAAACCAACCTTTTTTTTTTTTTTTTAATTGATTCTTTATATTTTACCCTGCTGTTCAAGTTTACTGATTTCAGGTCTGAGTTTGATTATTTCCTGCCATCTACTCCTCTTGGATGTATGTGCTTCTTTTTGTTCTAGAGTTTTCAGTTATGTTGTTAAGTCACTATTTTGAGAACACACTAATTTCTTTAGGAAGGCACTTTGTATGAACATTCCTTTTAGCACTGCTTTTCTGTATCCCATAAGTTTGGATATGTTTTACATTCAGTTTCATTTAAATTCTAGAAAGTCTTTACTTTCTATATTTCTTCCTTGACCTAATCGTGATTGAGGAGGGAGTTCTATGGGTTTGTAGGCTTTCTGTTGTTTCTGTTGCTGAAGTCCAGCTTTAACACATGGTAGTCTGACAAGACGCAGGGGTTTATTTCAATGTTCTTGTAACTGTTGAGGCTTGCTTTGTTAACAAGTATATGGTCAGTTTTAGACAAGGTTCCATGAGGTACTGGGAAGAAGGTTTATTCTTTTGTGTTTCAGAGACATGTTCTGTAGATATCTGTTAGATCCCTGTGATTCATAACATCTATTAGTTTCATTATTTCTCTGTTGAGTTTCTGTCTGGATGACCTGTCCATTGGTGAGAGTGGTGTGTTTGATGTGTGATTTAAGCTTTAGTAATGCTTCTTTTACACATGTGAGTGCCATTTCATTTGAGTCATAGATATTCAGAATTTAGATGTCATCTTGGTGGATTCTTCCTTTGATTTGTACAAAGTATCCTTCCCCAACACATTGATTAATTTTGGGTGGAAGTCTATTTTATTGGATATTAGATTGGCTGCTCCAGCTTGCTTCTGGGTCCATTTTCTTGTAAAATCGTTTTCCAGCTCTTTATTCTGAGGTAATCCCTAACTTTGATGTTGAGTTGTGTTTCTTGTATGCAGCAAAATGATGGATCTTGTTTTTGCATCCATTCTGCTAGCCTGTGTCTTTTTATTGGGGAATTGAGTCCATTGATGTTGAGAGATATTAATGATGAATAATTGTTAATTCCTGTTATTTTGATGTTGTTGGTTCTCTCTCTCCCTCTCTTTCTCTCTCTCTCTCTCTCTCTCTCTCTCTCTCTCTCTCTCTGTGTTTGTGTGTTGCATATGTTTGTCCATGTGTTTTCCTTCTTTTTGTTTTGCTGGTGTGGAGTTATTTATTTTCTTTTTTTTGAATTTACTTAGCATCCTTGCATTGGAATTTTCCTTCTAGTACCTTCTATAGGACTGCATTTGTGGACAGACACTGTTTATATTTGCATTTCTCATTGGATATCTTGTTTTCTCCATCTATGATGACTGAAAATTTTGCTCAGCATAGTATTTGCTGGGATGGCATTTTTGGTTTCTTATAGACTGCAAGTCTTCTTCCCAGGCTTTTCTGGCTTTTAGAAATTGTGTTGAGAATTCGGGTATAATTCTGATAGGTCTGCCTTTATATGTTACTTGGCCTTTATCCCTTGCAGTTTTTAATATTCTTTCTTTGTTCTGTATATTTAGTGTTCTAATTACCATGTAGCAGGAGGATTTTGTTTTCTGGTCAGGTCTATTTGATGCTCTTCAAACTTCTTTTTTGTCTATAGGCTTCTCTTTCTTTAGGTTAGGGAAATTTTCTTTATGATTTTGTTGAAAATATTTCTGGACCATTGAGCTGGAAATGTTTTCTTTCTTCTATTCCTACTATTATTAGCTATGATCTTTTCATAGTGTTCCAGATTTCCTGGATTGTTTGTGTCAGGAACAATATACAATTAACATTTTCTTTTACTGACATATTGATTTCTTCTGTCCTATCTTTTACACTTGAGATTCTTCTCTCTCATATTCTCTTGGTGATGTTTGTGTCTGTAGTTCCTGCTCTCTTACCTATATTTTCAATCTCCAGGATTTCCTCAGTTTGTGTTTTCTTTATTGTTTCTATTTCCATTTTCTGGTCTTGAACAGTTTTATTGATTTCTGGCACCTGCTTGATTATATTCCCCTGTATTTCTTTAAAGGATTTATTCATTTCTTCTTTCAAGGCCTATTGGCTTCATAAGGTGAAATTTAAGTTCATTTTCTTGGACTTCAACTGTGTTAGGATATCTAAGGCTTGCTGTAGTAGGATAGTTGGGACCCTATGATGCTCTATTGTCCTGATTGTTGTTGATTGTGTTCTTATCCTGTCCTTTAGTTATCTGGATTTTATGGTTATTATCAGCTTAGATGTTGATTTCTGAGTTTTATAGTTGTTAGGTGTGTGTCGTATGGATGTTACTACCCTTGGTGTCTATTTCTTTTTTTGTGTTCTACTCTGAGTGGCCTGGAGTTCTGGTGACTAGAGAGACTTCAGGTCAAGTAGTAGGCCTCCCTTTGGGTTTTTGTGGCCTGCATAGCCTGTGGGGTTTTGAATGCTAATCTTGCTTCTGGGATTCCCTAGTACCTGTGTGGCTTGGCATTTCTGGTGACAGTATGCCTCCAGGATAGGTGAAGTTGTGGGTTGGAAAATAGATTCCAGGGAGTGGAGTCCAGTTTAGGCTGTTAGGTGTGTTTTAAGTGGAAATGGCTGGCAAGTACTTGGGGCAGGGTTTTACCTGGTTGTCCCTGGTGTCACCAGTCCTCCAGGACAGCAGACAGACTTGTGGGACAGGGATTGGAGCACAAGGTTTGGGGCACAATTTACCACAGTTGGGTGTGCTTTCAGATAACTCTGTGGTCAGGTGCTTGGAGGGAAAGGGACATACCTGGTATCTCTGGTGACCGCAGGTCTCTGGGAAAGCAGACAGAGTTGTTGGGTGGGATATGGAGCACAGGATATGGGGCGTAGTTTGTCCTAATTCTGCAATCTTATGACTTGTAAAATAGATGCAACAGAGTCACAAATTCAGAGAAAACACACAAAGACAGAGCAAAAGCATTAGGCTTCTTTGACTTTTGTCACCACCGGCAGTGTAGGCTGTATAGATTTTAAATGATACAAACAATGCTGAAATATATGTTTTGAAACAATCAAGGAATGTGATTCAGGAACCACCTCAGTGAGCTGAGGCTGAGTAACAGCTTAGGGGGAAAGAGAACACCTGAGGATTGATTCATTCACTTAATTTCTGAACAGATATGGATCACTGTGTCAGGTGTCATGAAAGTCACTATGCAAACTCAGAGAAGAACCTCTGCCTCCAGAAATCTGTGAGCTTCTTGGCCTATGAAGACCCCTTGGGGATGGCTCTCACCACCACAGCACTGTGCTTCTCCACACTCACAGCAGGGGTTCTGGTTGTCTTTGTGAAGCACAGAGACACACCCATTGTCAAAGCCAATAATAGGGCTCTCAGCTACACCCTGCTGTTGACACTCATCCTCTGTTTCCTGAGTTCCTTGCTCTTCATTGGCCAACCTGACACAGCTTCCTGCATCTTACAGCAGACAACATTTGGAATTCTGTTCACTGTGGCTCTCTCTACAGTGTTGGCCAAAGCAATCACAGTGGTTATTGCATTCAAGGTCACTGTTCCAGCTAGAATGGTGAGGTGGTTAATGGTGTCAAGAGCCCCTAATTTCATCATTCCCATCTGCACACTGATCCAACTTGTTCTCTGTGGGATCTGGCTGATTACCTCTCCACCCTTCATTGATCAAGATGCTCATGCTGAGCATGGCCACATCATCATTGTGTGCAACAAGGGTTCAGCAGTTGCCTTCCACTGTGTCCTGGGATACCTCTGTTTCTTGGCACTTGGGAGCTACTCCATGGCCTTCTTGTCCAGGAATCTGCCTGACACATTCAATGAAGCCAAGTTCCTGTCATTCAGCATGCAGGTATTCTTCTGTGTCTGGGTTACCTTCCTCCCTGTCTACCATAGCACAAAGGGGAAGATCATGGTGGCTATGGAAGTCTTCTGTATTTTGGCTTCCAGCACAGCACTCCTTGGCTTGATCTTTGCTCCCAAGTGCTATATCATTTTGTTAAGGCCAGACAAGAACTCCTGCCTTGACATCAGACACAAAACCCATTCAAGAAGGAATAGCCATTTAAAATTTAGTTAAAAATTAAAATGAATATGTTAGTAAATTAAGTACAATGTTTGAAACTAGTGCCACACCATTCTAAATCTCTTATTCAGGTATAATAGGATGTGATTCTCTGGGTTCATAATTCTTTTCATAATTGCACTAAAGTCTCTTTGTACCGGAACAGTTATTTTTATTTCATGTTTGGCATTCATGTTATAATTTTCTCTGCCACAGAATCTCACTATGTATCCTTTGTTGACCTGAAGCTGCATAAGTAGACTAGTATGGCTCAAACTCATGGATATCTCCTTTTCACTGCCTAGAAAATACTAGTGTTGAGGATGTGCCCCTGTGTCCATCCATATTGTATTTATTTTGTCCTTCTTTGACTGAAAAAGAGCATTAAATTTCATGTAATTGATTTAATTGTTTTGAAGTTCACAAGATTCTCTTATAGTCTAGTGTGAAAATTGAGCAGACTGTATCTCAAGCATCTGTTTATCAGGCTCTTATTTTCAGAAGAGATTTCATGCTTTAGAGTGACAGCAGAAACTCTATTTTTTATACCTAATTATTTTGTTACATGAAGGAAAATGAAGCCCCTTATTGTGGGGAACTACAAAAGATGCCTGGTTGGTAAGTAACTAGTAGTTGTTTAGAAACATAGAGCTCAGGAACAGGATATGAGTGACTGATGAGGTGATCAAAGGCTGTTCTGAGCACAATGCATTGGAACAACAGCAATCAGGGTGAGCTCAGCTGAGCAACAGCCATTATGGTGGGTGGAGTTGCTAAAACCATGCAGCAGGGTAATATGGATGCTACATACTTCATTGAAAATTTAAATTTCTTCCTCATAGAAGTGGAAGTCATGGATAATTGACAATGGAACTGGAAATATTATTTTAAATGTCTTCAGGGAAAGACTTTAAATATGATCATAGAAACCATGCTTGGCTATTCAGTAACCCTGAATAAAATTCATGGCTGTATGAAAAGAGGGGATGATAAAGGATGTTATTCTAATTACATCCTGAATGTCATCAATATGAGTATCATCAGTTGATGTGCATGCTCCCTTATGTGTTTTCTGATTGAAGCTTTGTTATCTTTGTGGTATTATTGATAAGGTGGGATTTTCAATGATAAGATATACGGTTTTAACTCCATGGACCTTTTATATTTCTGAGTCAATACAGAAAGAGAGAATGCCAAAAGAGACAGGTCTGCCCTCAGCAGAAGTCATTGTTTATTTCCAGTATCAGGGACAGACATTCTCCAGTGGGAAAAGGGGTACTTGTGAAAAGGTGAAGGGGCACACAAAGGTGATTATTCTCTATGTCTTCACTCTCAAAAAGGTTAAAAAATCACTGCCTTAAAATATTCTTTGCCTTGTTTTGGTAATGTTGTTAAGACCTAACATAGCTGTAGACTTTAATAAGCCATAGACTTTTTAATAACTAAATCTTACAGGAAACTGCCATGCTCTGTCATGATATGCCATAGAAAGATCAAAAAGTCCCAGTCTCTTTATGAATTGTGCTTATAGATTAGAAAGTTTTATTTTGATACTAGAAGAGTTTCAATTTAGAATTGTGATTTTTAGGACTCTAACCTAAGAATGGTAAACCCTTAAATCACAGTCTTTAATGGTAATTAAGAAATGCAAGCTAATATTCACCTTATTTGTAGTTATAACAAGAAGCTATACAGTTAGTTATAAGATTTATCTAGCCTCCTAAACATGTTTTCACAGTCAAGCAAAAAGAAACTAACATTAAACAACTAATTAACTAGAAACAAAAGCAATCTTAGATATGGTGGTCCTCAGACACCTCAGAGATCTGCAGAACATTACATTTAAATATTTAATACAAAAAGCTTTTCATGACAGACATGCCAGCTCCTGACAGCATTCCTAGTCTCCTCCAAAGAAGATAATAGACACAGAAGAATCTCCACTTGGAACTTGCTTTAAATGTGGCAAAGCTGGTCACTGGGCACAGATTGCCTTTTGTCTCAACAGCAGACAGCATGCTGTCCAAGTTGGATGGGCTGGACACAGACGTACAAGTCCACTGCCAAATTTTCCAAGAAAAGGTAAGCAGTCCTTCATAATTCCTGCCTCACAAAAGTCTGTCATGCCTTGGTACTGGGGGCCAAAGATGGATGCCCCACCGACAGAGAGGAACAATGGGTGGCGATCAAGGTAAAGTTCTGTCACTTTCATAGATTCAGATTCTGCTTGATCTGCACTTCCTGCTTATTTAGGTAGCATTTATTGTTCTCAGATCCCTGATGAATCTGAAAACTAGGCTAGTGAAAGATGTAACAGTTTAACAAGAGAAACCAAGGCTTCAGATACCTTCTCAGTTCTCTTCGTGTGTAAAAATCAGGCCGTAAGTCTCATTCTAGAGCTGCTCCCTCTAGGCCCAGACACAGTCTACCTTGCTAACAGACTCAGAAAACAGTTAGCTCCCCACCCCAAGGTAATCCACCACCATGTTAGTTCATTAGTCAATTCATTAGCTAGTTAAAGCTACTAGGTACTAGGTCTTTTATTTAAAAAGGCAAACAGATTTGCCTTGCTAACAGGCTTCAGATTAGGAGATAATGCAACTTTTCACTACAATGACACTCCCAGCAATCACATCTGTGTCTCATGGCAAAAAATTAGATAGAAAAAGTTATAAAGTTTATGTAAGACCAGAGGATACAAAAGCTTAAGTTGTGAGGACCTAAAAGAAAATATTTTAGTGTCTAAGAAAGTGCCTTAATGTTAGTAGATGCAAACAGAAGTGTTTTAATGTTGGCAGAGGCAAATAGAAATACTTCAGATTTCTTCCCCTTGTTATGCTACTGTTGAGATATAAGTAGGTTATTAGTCTAACTCTGGTAAAACATTTCACTATACAATCCACTACTATAGTCACAAGTCCAAGATTTTAAATTTTCTTTGGTTTGTCTATTAATATAGACTTCAAAGTGTTTCTCATTGTGCTAAATTTACATCCAGTCTTCTGGATAGAGAAAAAAGCCTCTCTTTTGTGATGTATATGTAGTCGTACCAAAAATCTGAATTTAATGAGCTTTTGCCCCTTCTGCCCCACAGAAGTTTCCTTTCTTCTCTGAGCTCATCTTGAAATACTGCTCATGCTGTGGTAACCCAAGATTGTTTACCAAGTCTCTGCCATGCTATGGCACAAAGATGTGTGTCTACTGTCCTTTTCTGTAATGCAGATTTCACTACAGATATCACAAACAAAGGTGATGCTAACATGTTTAAAACTTGTCTCCTATTGTCAACATAGATTCCTTATAAGCCTCAGAAAATCTCCTGAAATCCACTTCAAATGCAGTCCAGATAAGTACTGCCAACGAACAACCAGCAGCCTGTTTCCCACCTACTGCATTTCAGAGAGTGGGATCCTTCACTCTTTCCCTTTACCAATTCCCCTGTTCTGAGAACCCCTCCCAGCCACCAAGACCATGGGCTTAAGAAAATATTTTCTCCCTAACCCACATACCTTTATCTTCTCTACCCTAATATATGTTTCTGTTCCAGCATCCTGCCAGGTCCAGGCATCTCCTGCATCCAGGACATCTCCAAAGCAGTCACCCACAATGTTCCAGCTCAGCTCACAGACTGTTTCAACAAGGCCTGTGCTTTCCTATCCACAGATGTTCTCACAGATCCTGGACAGCAGTGAAACAGCCAGTTCTCCTAGGACTTCACCAACATCCAATTAGCTCAGCCTCAGGATGCACGTTGCTTGACACCTTCATCTCTTGTGCTTGGGCATCTCTCTCTCTAGTGGGGACTCTGTCTCTCAGGCTTAAATAGGGCATGATTCTTGAGGTCTTTCCTGGTAACTTACAGCTCTTATGCTCTTTCAAGGTAACTGGTGGCCCTTGTCCATGCCCCTCCACCAAGTGCTGCTCTCTGCCTCCCTCAGAGCCTCAGCTTCAAAACGAGGCTGTTCATTTGGGCTCTGCCCCATTTTCACTCTGCCCCTCTTTAGCCACAACTCTTGGCAAATCTTGGGTCTTCCAAAATGAGGGTTAGGGAGCAGTGTCAGTAGTGGAAAGTTTCACATTGTTTTTTTTCAAAGTATGGCTACATTCAGAGTGCCTTCCCAACGGTTGCCCAGGACTATGTGCTGCCAGGTGCCAGGCTGATCTGCATGCCCCTTAAGAGTCTGCATTTCAGAAGCCATTACTAATTTCCTAAAGAACTCTCATTATAGAAAAGGCTTGGCAGTACATGCAGGAGCACTGTTAGTCTTTAATATTTTACAGGGAACTAAAATATCAAATTCTCTGAGTAAAAGGGTGGTCATATCCTTACCTGCTTCTTCTGATATGAGAACAGCAGAAGTGAGCAAAGATTATGCAGGTACAAACTCATGAACATATTTTAAATTCCCCAAACTGGAGATATGAGTAATATCCATGAGCACATTTGATTTGACAGTAATCTTCCAGGAGTTAGAGAGTAAGAGAGTAGAGAGGTTTGATATTAACTCTTACACATGAAGGGCATTTCTTAAATATTAAGTGAATCCAAAAGAGGGTAAGCACACAGGCAGACACACATACACACACACACACACACACACGAACACACAGCACCATCACCATCACAACCACCACCACCACCAACAAAAAAATAACAGAAATTAATAATCTGTGGTCACTGATATCTCTCAATATCATTGGACTGAATTCCCCAATAAAAACAACCAGGCAAACACAACAGATGAGAAAACAGGATACATACTTTGCTGAATACAACAACTACACCTCAGCATCAGAGCTTTTCATTACCACAGAGTGAAAGGCTAGAAAAAGATTTTCCAAGTAAATGATTCCAAGAAGCAATCTGGTATTGCTATTCTAATATCTAACAAAATACATTTCCAACCAAAAATTTTTCAAAAGACATAGGGAAGGACACTTCAAGCTCATCAAAAGAAAAATTCACCACGATGATGTCTCAATTCTGAACATCTATGCCTCAAACACAAGAGCACCCACATTTGTAAAAGAAACACTCCTAAAGCTTAAATCATACACCAAAACCCATACATTAGTTACACCAAAATCCATACGTTAATAATGGTAGACTTCAATTATCACTATAACCAATGGTGAGGTGATCCAGACAAAAACTAAACAGAGAAATAATGGAGCTAACAGACATTTTGACTCAAATGGACCTAACAGATATCTACAGAATATTTCACCCACACACAAAACAATATATTTTCTTCTCAGCACCTCATGGAACATTGCCCGGTGGCTCCCCCCAGCAGGTTTGGGTGATGGAGCGAAGGGCTAGACCAGCCGACCCTCACTCCAGGGCTAAGCAAGATAATGAGTGTGGACGACTCATTCCCTCTACCCCCCCCCCCACCTCTCCACCCCGGGGGAGAACACACTGAGTCGGGAGACACATTGAGGCCAGATCTCGTTTTTTACTGTTCAGGGAGTTTCTTTTACAGGGTAGGAAAGGAGGGCAGGGTGAAAGTGTAGTGTGAGATTACGTAAGTGGTGAAGTAAGAGATCAGAGAAGGCCAATAAACTAAATGAGCATGGCTGCAGTCAGGCAGGGTTAGCGTCAGAATGATATAGTGCAGAAGTGTCTGGGCATCCGCACTTTTGAGACAGGTCTCCAAAATCGAGTCTGGCTTGGGTGGGCACTATAGGCCCCAATCTGGCTGATTTCAACATGTGGGCCCAACAGAACATTGTCCAAAACTGAACATATACTCAGGTCACAAAACAATTCTAACAATACATTAAAAATTATGAAACAATTATGAAAACTCAAAGGTATGACATACATCCTCAATATCCAGTCCATATGTATTTGACTAGTCAACTAGGAAATATATTCTATTATATATCTTATCTTCAGAGGTTTAAGGACCCATACCTAATTCAATTTCCATCCTAACTTACATTATTAATAAAATTATCTTAACCCTAAAACATAAGCTATAACACTGTAGTCTTCAATCACATCAGAAACCTGAGAAGGATAAATATATCTGAATAAATAGAAAGTGCAGAGCAAGCAACTTCCAAAACTATGAAGTGGCAGATGACCAGATGCCTAGACAGTCTCCAGTTTCTATGATATTGGAGCATCATCTTCAGCCTTCTGGCCAAGCATGTCTCACAGATTTAGTTGTGGAGCAGGAAATAAGATTTGCCCATTCTGTCTTTGCAGAATCAGGCCATTGATTTGCCTGCATTGAAGCTTTGGTCCATCTTTGGACTGTATATAGTCTGTTAAGAGAGCAGGGGAGTTTCTGCCCAGTAAGAATTATCTCCTGATGGAGATTTTTTGATGCTCATTCTCTCCTTTCAAAACCAATGGAGACTGTCAGGAGCTGACAGTCTCATGTCAAAGAATTTTTAAAATAATAAAAATATCTTTAAATGCCATATTCGACAGATCTCTTGAGGTTTTTGAAGACCATCTATCCATCTCTGTATTTTTGAATTAGTAAATGTTGCTTGTCTCTAACTATTTAATATCTGATTAACTTAGAAAACAGCTGAGATTTACTAAACTAATACCTAATAAAATCACAAGTTTGAATGGCTATCAACTTGCATTCCTTAATTATCCTAAACTGTTTGTGATAGTTGCTGTCAAATGGATTAGAACTTTACTTTGCATTTTTAAGAATTACAAAGGTATAATACCTAACTAAAATATAGCCTTAATTTTTCATCTATATACAAGGATCTATAGGAGTAAATTCAATAATGTACCCTTTTTTCCTATCATTCTTATATCATGTCTATAACCTTGATTTTGTATTAATAACAAGGATCTATAGGGATAGATTCAATAATCTATCTTTTTATCTTATCATTTCTATATTATGTACCCATATTCTATCTCTTTTTTCTTTTCAAGTCTTTTCCCCTATATAAGAGAGAAAGAAGAATAGAGAAAAGAAAAAGAAAGAGAAAAGCCCCTGAGTCTAATATCCTATACTTTGCTTAACAAGACCATTTAACAATTGACATCCCCCCAAATGACATCTATAACCTATCAAATTACCAAAGAATTAACCACCCCACCTTCTGGGAATGGGGCATCACTCTCTTTAAATTGTTTTCTGCTGAATTGGGACTTTGAAAACATGATTGGGGGGCCCAAATAAAATGGGGAAAAATAGATAAGCAAGTTAATAGTAACATTTGTTGTCCAGTCTCTATGTGCTCAGCAATTTGAATGCCCTGAGCAGTTTGTGGTCCTAAGTTGAACTTTGGGTGGGAAAGTTCAAGGCTTTATTGAAGTCCTGGCTGGAATAGTCTATGAGGCTGGACCATCTTAGCAAGCAGTTTGAAGTTGTTCTGGATGCAGATTTATGAGAAAACGGCTATTGAGGCAGTCTGTGAGGCTGGATCATCTGGACTTGTCTTGTCTTCTTTGGTGTTTAGTCTCTTTGTTGTCCCCTGGATTGTCATTCCTCACGCTATGCCAGCCCCACATGTTCCAGGCCATGTGGGATGATGTTCTTTTCTCTAATCCATGTTGTTAGTTTCTATTTGTTTGTTTATTTTTTGTTCACTTTACATCCAGATCACAGCCCCCCACTTCTACTCTCAGTCCCCCCCATAGTCCCTTGCCCCATACCTACTCCCCTTCTCTTCCAAGATGGAAGAGGCTCCCCATGGCCATCAACCCACCCTGGCTCATCAAGTTGCTGCAGGACTAGGTGCATCCTATTCTACTGAGCCCAGGGGAGGTAATTCAGTTAACAAATGGGATCCACAGGCAGGTAACAGAGTAAAACAAAGCACATATTCCAGTTGTTAGGGGACTTGCATGAAGACCAAGCTGCACATCTGCTACATATATGCAGGGAGCCTAGGTCTATCCTATGCATGCTGTTTGGTTGGCAGTTGTCTCTATGAGTCCCTGAGGGTCCAAGTTAGTTTATTCTGTTGGTCCTCTTGTAGAGTTCTTGCTCCTCCAGTTCCCTTTATCTCTCTTCCAACTCTTTCACAAGACTCCCAGGGCTTCATTTAATGTTTTGCTGTGGGTCTCAACGTCTGTTTTGATTCACTGCTGGGTAGAGCTTCTTAGAGAACACTTATGGTAGGCTCTTATCTATAAGCATGACAAAGTATCACTAATACTGTCAAGGATTGGTTCTTGCCCATGGGATGGGTTTCAAGTTGGATCAGTCACTGCTTGACCTTTCCCTCAGTCTTGGCATCACCTTTGTCTCTCTCCCTCCCTTCCTAGATATGTCCCATCCTCCACCCTTTCTGATTTTGGTTCTCTACCCTAGCCTTCTCTCCCAAGCTCTCTCTAAAACTGATCTGCCCCAATTCTTTCCCCCATCCCCTTCCTGCCCACCCCTTTGTTCCTCCCTCCATAAAACCAGGTACACATAATCTAATATAATAGAAAGTGTGGAATAGACTTGAATGCATAGGTACAGGAAAAAACTTTCTGAATGGAACACCAGTAGCTCAGGCACTAAGATCAACAATTACTAAATGGGACTTCATGAAACTGAAAAGTTCTCATAAGACAAAGGACATCATAAATAGGAAAAACAAGAAGCCACTTTACCAACCCTACATATGATAGAGAGCTAATATCCAAAATATATAAAGAATTAAGAAGTTAGACACCAATGAACCAAATAACACAATTAAAAAGCAGGGTACAGAGCTCAACAGAGAATTCTTCATGGAGTAATCTCTAATGGTCAAGAAAAACTTAATGAAATCTTCAGCCTACTTGGTCATCAGGGAAAGCCAAATTAAAGTGGCTATAAGATTCCGTTTTTCACCCATGAGAATGGCTAAGATTAAAAACTCAAGTGACAACAGATGCTGACAAAGATATGGATCAAAGGGAACACTCCTTCATTGCTGGTGGAAGTGCAAACTTGTGACACCACTCTGGAAATCATTATGACAGTTTCTCAGAAAACTGAGAATAGTTCTACCTCAAGACCCAGCTTTATCACTCCTGGGCTTATACTCAAAAGATGTTCCACCATGTGACAAGGACACTTGTTCAAGTATGTTCATAGCAGCTTTATTCATAATTGCCAGAAACTAGAAACAATGTACATGTCCCTCAACCAAAGAATGGGTAAAGAGACTGCAGTATATTTACACAATAGAATACTACTCACCTATTAAAAATAAGGACATCATGAAAGGCAAATGGATGGAACTAGAAAATAACATTCGGAGTGACCCAGACCCAAAATGACATGCATGGCATGTACTCAATTATAGCTGGATAAGAGTCATAAGGTACAGGATCACCATGCTACAATCCATAGACACAAAGAAGCTAAGTAACTAGAAGGGCCCGAGGAAAGATGCTTGAATCTCACTCAGAAGGGGAATAAAAATACACATTGATGAGTGTTCTATGGAGAGTTGTAAACCTGACTCATTTCAATGATTTCAAGTTACAAAGAGAATGTGTACTTGTTTGTGTGAGGTAGCTCTTTAGTGCATTATGATGTTGATATTTATAAGTTTCTGTATATGATACTATATTTACAAGAACTGTAGAATCTACTATTTCACTATTATAATTATCTCTAAATTCCATGCTTTGAAAATGATGGCATTTTAAACTTATTTTAACATAGCTGAATATAGTATGTGGTGTATCTACATATACTATATTGTCTTTACCCATTTGCCTTTTGTCTGCATTTCCTGGCTCTTGTGAAGTGTTGTAGTAAATTTAATAAAGTAGATGTCTAATCATTGTACTAACTTCATTTCCATTGAACTTATGACTGGCAAGTGTATGCTAGACTGTAGTTTTATTTTTCTAAGATACTCTATAAATGTTTCTTTAACAACTGTACTAATTGACTCATTTATTCACAGAATTCTAGAAGACTCTCCACATCCTTCGCGGGTCTACTCTACATCTTTAGTCATTCATACTATATTGAAATGATAGTACAATTTGGATTTATATTTTACTGATGATTGCAATTGTTAGACATTTTTCAAATATCTATATATTTATTCATGAATATGTACCTATACAATCTTATATACGTATATAATAAGTATGTGCAGGTATATCAAATGAATACTGCTTTAGCAACTACAAACTTTCCTTATAGGATATATGGTCAACACACTTTAAATGATACTAATGACAGAATTATATGCTCACTAGTTTGTTTCACACAGGACCATATTTAAAGACTTCATTAATTCTAACTATAAGAGTCATCAAAAGCCATTGTTTAATTTTAAAAGCATACATATTTATGCATTTCCTATTCCTTGCATTCCTATTCTATACTTTTTTAAATATGTTTAGGATTTTCATTTTCCACATTCCTACAACAAAATACCTTCTTCTCCCCCACTGGAATTTACAAGCATCTCTTGGACTGATACATTACTGTGTTCATGACAGTGTGCAATGAACCTGCCTTCCCTTTTTTACTGATACCTACTTTGATTTATACTTGCAACTGAAACCTGTATGACCCTGACAAAGAAAAAATTTTGCCTATTATAATAATGCAATCTCTTAAATCTTATAACGTCATATCCTTAAGATCCTGGAAAATTGCAATTTGGGTACAGCACTGTAAAAAGATGTAAGTAATCTCTCACAATTCTGTTGTTGGCATTACTGCTACTGATTCTGTATTAGATTAGTACTAATCAAATTAAAGGAACTGTGTCAGAGACAGAGCCATCCTTTACTCTCGGAAGTTGAAACCATTCCAGGAATCTTGCTTGATTGTTTTGTCCCAGAAATGTTGCTCATCATTGGAAAAAATCTTAAAGTCAGGGGCCAAATATGTATAAACTGGACATTGGGAAGGTATACTGGGCCATTTAACTCTCATAAATGTGACATATTTATATCTGTTATTACTGTTATAAGAGAAGGTACCATCTGTTGGACTGAAAGGGGAAACTTCTGGGGGGAAGAGGGTGGAAGGGTGGGATAGGAAGGGGGAATAGGGAGGGGTTTGTGACTGAGATGTAACTTGAAGAAAAAAAATAAAGTATTTATAAAAAAAATCACAAGTTAATTCATGCATATGATTTTGTACATATGCCTATAACCATGACAATGTTTGCTTGAATTAATGAAAACTCCTCCAGAATAAATGGCTGTAGCCACACTACTACTGAACATAGCATATGCTATCTGAATTGTACTGTGCTATATAAGATAAACCATTTATCTAGAAGTTCTAATATAAGAAAATATGGAATCTCTAATATTTTACACAGATTATTTCTAAAGAGGAACAGTGTTAGTATAATTCATTTACCTGTTGAGATGGTCACTTTAGAAGTTGAAAACTGTAAAAGGAAATATGGCAAATTAAACTATTTAACCAGTATTTATATTATTGTTAATTGGTTCAGCAGTTGTTAATCTTTAAGCAGACATTAAAAATGAGCACACAGAGACCACATGGATTTTAACAAGCCTAGGCCTGAGTTGAGGAATCTTGGTCCATCTAAGCTAGCTCTTAATTCTATTACCCAAATATGACTCCATATATACATACATCCCCTTGGACTGCCGTACTCCACGATATGCCGATGCTCCTGGCCATGTGGAATGAGTTTCCTTTTTCTAGCCAATGGTGTGTGCCTCCTTCCTGCTGCTCCTGGTTGGAATGTTTTCTTCCTGCTGCTGGCTGGAATGCTTGAATCCTCTGTCTAAAGTTCAGGCTTCCTGCTCTAATCTGAGGAAGTCCCACCTTTCTCTGTCTTTGCCCAGTCTCAGGCCTCCGCATTTTATCTAACCAATCAGAGTCAATGTAAGTAACAGACAGCAAACAGGACCAATTAATTGACATTTAGAATGCTTAACACTACCCCAACAGAAAACTCTGACTATCCAAAATGCAAGAAAACCATGCTGAAAACATTTTGTGGCTTTAATTTTTGGAAGAAGAAATACATAATGCTGATATTGCCAAAAAGTAGGGTTAGTATGCAGTGAAAAATATATTATGACAATAAATCACATAAATGTTTGCTATGACAGGCATTTCACAATATCTCTGCATATATGGCCATTTCTAAGGATCAGGTTTCTATTTGTGGCTACAGTGGGGTTTTTTTCTCATTCTGTTTTGTAGAAAATATCAACAATTTCTCCATGAGTGTTGATTGCAGTAATAAAAAAAAAACTTCATTTTTTTACATGAAATTCTCTGGAAATTTCCCAAAAAACATGGATAAAATAGATTTTTCCTATTAGATCATGAAATAAGTTTCAGGATAAATATTAGATAATATCTTTGTGGTATACATTTTTATTAGAATTATAAAAACACATGATATGAGAAAATAAAGATTCATTTTAATATAATTACATTGAACTTGCCTAAATTACATTAAAATTGCCTAAAAGTGCCGTTATCAATTAATGCTATTATCATATTAGGGTCTCTCCTCTAGTATCCCAGGACTTTTTAACCACATTGATACTTTTATAGACAGAGAGAAAGTACAGAGGGACTAGAAGCCAGTTTTAAGAAATAGATGCAAACCAAATGTGAGCTTCAGATTATATCTTGCTTAAGCAATGGTATTGTTTTCTTAAGCTATGGTATCGTACAGGCTTATGACTTGTAAACACATATAGGAATAAATAGTTTCATAATAAAATATAACAATTCTGTTAGTTAACATCAAAGATCAGGATATAATGCACTGGCATGTTAAAAAATATGTTGGCATGAGAATAGCTACAGACTACATGTTCTGTATGCTACCACAGTATGAGTCATGAATACAATATCTCAGTTCCTATGTGTTTTTCAATGTTATTGAATTATAGAGAAAATTTATAAATCTATATCTTATTATAGAATCTTATTAGGACCCTAATATATTGATATATACATAGAAAACTGATGTGAGAGATTTTATTTGTAATTCTAGTGAGAATATTTTATTAAATGGTTTCAACTTGTCTGTAGATTTTAATCTAAAATCCAATGAAATGTAACAAGTGAAGTTATGCTTAAAATGGATTATAAAGCACATGGATTATAGAGAAAAATTAAATGTATTAATCTTATAATAATAAAAAATAATTAAATATCTTATTAAATTATTGGACTCTACTACTTACATTTTTAGCCATTATTTAATGCACTCATCTAAAGTTTAATGTTCCGAATGCATGGCTGTGTAAAAAGTGTAGAAACTCCAATAAAAATGGCAAACTGAAATGTCCAAGACATTGGAAATTTAACATCATGAGTTAAAAAATTAATGAAAGATGAACATCTGTACATTTTATCTCAGTATTTATTTTTCTGTGTCAGCAGCACTCACCAGAAATATAAAAGTCATAAATGAGACAAGTTTAAGTTTTCTCTACAAAAATAAAAGGCATATAAGGATCTGAATATAAATTTACATTTAATAAAATATTTTAACTTACTATAAATAAGGCATCTTCTTTTAAAGGGTAAGTGAGTTCCTACATTAAGTAAAAGTCATTTTCCTTACTAACTCTTGAAAGAACTGATGGTTTCAAAGCACATGTCAACGTGGACTAGATGGATCTGTACTACTCTGTATCACCTCTACTAGCTGTCAGTTCAGTACATTGCATCAGTGAATTAGGTATCTAGTATTCAGTGTAGAAATGTCTCATCGTGCTTCAACATAAATTCACTCCAGGTTTTCACTTTGTCCCTTTGTAGCTGGCAGAGGTCTGCAAAAATATCCCCTGATATGAGCAAACTTAATACCATCCCAGAGCTGTTTTCTTTCGGGCTGTAGTGTCTCGTGTCTCAGCTGCAGTGAGCTGATGAAGTGAGGCCAGACCCAGGAATGTGAAAAAGGGTCCTAGTTACCACGTGAGACAAGACCGAGAAAAATATGCCTGCTACAGTGGAGAAACTTCTCGGTACTGAACATAGAGGGCAAAGGAAGCAAACAGAGAAGGATAGAAATGTGGCAGAGGTGAAGAAGTGGAATCTACAGGTCCTTATAAAGAACTCATTTGAAAGGCTTCTCTGTGGGTACAATTTCAACTCCTCTCTATGTTCCCATGCCACATTTTTCTCTGAGCTAACTGAAGATGTGGCATAAGAGTGATTATGGTCTTTTGTTGCTGAAATTACCTTCTGCAACCCAAACGGAATATCTGTGAGACAGGAAACTGACATGTGTGTCTAAGGCCAGCCTGTACTCTCTCTTCCTCATTCTCCCCAAATTTCATATTGCTGGGCCACCAGCATGATTACCCAAGTCCACAGATCATTAGCAAAGGTAGAGCCCACAAATCTTCTGATATCTTCTGACACTCTGTAAAACACACACACACACACACACACACACACACACACACACACACACACA
>CAJQZJ010036818.1:0-14753 GCA_907164525.1 Lophiomys imhausi | reverse complement strand
GTGTGTGTGTGTGTGTGTGTGTGTGTGTGTGTGTGTGTGTGTGTGTGGAAGTACCTTAGCTCTGGGCCAAGCAGTGTAGGGAGGAAACTGGGAGGTTGGAGGTGGACAATTGGGCTCTGAAAAAGAAGTAAAAGGAGATTAGCATGTGGGAATTACTCCTTTTGGTTTCTGCTAAGTTCCTTCCTGATGTTGGATACGGTAGTGTAAAGCCTAGCACCTGGAAGCAGCAAACATGTCAGTAGCTGAAGGGAGATCACACAGCCAGGGCCTGCTTGGCAGAGGAGTGACAGGGAAAGAGCCTGGGCTCTCAGTGACATCATCAGGCCAGCTTATCCTACGTTGCATTTTTGTTGAGAGTGGAGTATGACATCACCACCACCATCAGTTTCCTAATCATAGCATTTGTTGAAGATTCCCCTTAAAGTTATTATTATAATGCCTTCTCTCTTCAGCTGTTGGGCTTTTTGTGGCTTGTTACCCACAGTCAACTGTGGTATGAAAGTATTATAGCGAAAATAAAAAAAAAATATGCAAGGTGAAAAATTCCCCCAGAAGCAATTCCTAAGTTTTAAACTTCATGCTATTCTGAGTAGGAAGTCAAATTCCACGATTCACACTTGGGATATGACTCACACCTCTGCTCAGCGTATTTCACGGACATAGTCACCCAACACGTGCCTTTGTGTCTGGTTCCTCCACTTGGTGTCTTAAAATTTTGTCCCTACTGGTCCATGCTCCAGTCCTGTTTATTTTTGAATACGATTTCACGTTCATTTTCACTGTGTGTATACTAAACACTTCAATACTCTTTAAAAAGGTACACATTTGAAGTTATGTATATTTATGTGTCTGTCTTTGTGTGTATGTGAGTGTAGTGCCCCTGGAAGCCAGAAGAGGTCGTTGGTTCCCTGGAGCTAGAGTTACAGGTGGATGCCAGCCATCTGAAATGGGTACTGGGAACTGATGGTACACAGTTAACCACTGGGTCATCTCTCCACCCTCAAAATACTAAAAAAATAAATAAATAAAAACAATGTATTTGGGGAGGTGGCACTTGAGTAATGGTGCCTGTGTGGAGATCAGATGAAAATTTGTGGGAGGTGATTCTCTACTTACACCAAGTGGGCCCTCGGGATTGAACTCAGGCCACTCCATGAGGCAGGAACTGGCTTTACCAGCTGAGACACCTCCTCCACCCCCAACACACACTTTTTTTGAGGCGAGCTTTCACTATGTATGTAGTCCACATTGGGTTTGAACTCAAGATTCCTTTGATTCAGCCTCCCAAGGACTCTGACCTGCTGGTTAGCGTCATCATATCCAGCTATAAACTACTGTGCATTTTTTTCAAGTCCCCTTCAACACTTGTAAGGTGGATGTAGAACTATAGAAATTCTCTTTGGCTTTAACTTTTCTTTTCTTGATTTTTTTTTTCATCCCTTTTGTTTGTCACAGAGAAAACTGGGGTTTTTTTGTTTGTTTGCTTTTTTGTTCGGTTTGGCTTTTTGTTTTGTTTTTTAAGTAACTACCCTTTCTATCTCTAGTAACTCTTTCTTTGTCTTCTGGTTGTTCCCTTTAAAAAAATTAATTAGCCTGTTTTGTTTTACTTTGTTTTCGTGTCATTTAGTTCATATTTAATGAGTACCTATTTAGATGCCCTAGGCTGATGTGAGATGGCTCCAAATGTCCTGCCAAAGAGGTACAGGGCGTCTCCTCACGTAGACATATCCAGTGTGTTCTGAACTAAGTAAAGCCAGCTTCTTATTGAATGCCACCCCGGTGTGTCCACCAGGTATGTGTTATGATTTTTTCTGGCTCTGAGTCAGCCAGATTAGCCTGCTGTCTTCCGAGTGGTGCCAATCTTTCTGTTTGAAACACTGCTCTCAGAAACAGCCTGTTGTATCCTGTGCAAGAGAGCCAATGCCAACCTCAGTGAGCTTTCCTTCCATGGGTTGCACTTCTTTGAGAAGTTTAGGTTTTCTTAATTTACAGACACGATTTGCCTTGCTAAGACATTTAGATAGATGATTTTTGATAAAAGCATACACACAGTCATATTCTCACCACCTCAATCAAGTCAGAACAGTTTCATCAATCCCCAAAGTTTCCTCAAGCATCAATCCTTGGAGTATTATCTGGAGTGCCCACCTCACCCCTCACCCCCAGCCCTGCTGCTATAGCGAGCTCCCTTGGGCCTGAGAGGGATGAGGTGAGCTCTGTGGGCCGACCTGACTTGCTTCAGGACTTTGGGTGTGGAGTAGGAAGGCAGCTTGTTTGGCTGGTCAAATTCCACAGGTCTCTGATTGCAGTGATGCAAGGGGATAGGAATGCAGTGGGAGGGACTCCTGGACCAGGTATTTCAGAGTACCCTTTGATTAATCACAGAGAGCACCGCTCGCCATCCTATTATTTGTGACTTGTTTTCTGTATTCTGCAAATGTAGGGTCTCCTGGCAATCCCCTGAGGTAGAAATGGTTCTACCTACATTGTAGACGTTACAAGACTGAGTCTTTTGTCCCGGTTTAGCCAATAATTCATCCTATCTTCTTTATTGTTGCCAAGAAACCCATCAAAAAGCATTTGTCATCCATGGCTTTCTTCCTGGCTACCATGGTATCCTGCTGTTACTCTCGGCTGATTTCTTTATTGCCATGTGACTGTGAGTGAGTAGAGGTGAACATACATGCTTGGTGTGCTGCCCAGAGAGTGAGATTTAACATCCAGTTAGTAAGAATATGGTCTCATTACTTGGTATTTTCTCAGATGAAAAATTTCTTCAGGAGCCATGAGTGTGGTTCCTGTGAACAGGTCCCATGACTCGCAATTCTAATGGCAAATACTTGGACTATATACTCAAGTTACTTAGCCATTTTAAACTTTAGAGTAAAATGAAGTTCTTAGTATGAGAAATTCGGACTTCCCATGAGGAGCTTTGGGAAATGTCTCAAAGACACTTGCTGATGGTTTGGAGTTCAGTGTAGGTTTAGGCATTCTGTAAAATGGCCTTCTAGTAGCTCCACTCACAATTTTTTATAATGTGTGTGACACAGACAGAAGCTACACTGTAATTTTTGTCAAGGTGAAACCTGGAACAAAGTATCTTGATGTGGTTAATAGATAAATTCTGAAGGAGGCAAACATCATATTAAAATCCACTGAGCTGGTGAGGTCAGTCACTGTCCTGGCTGGACGCACCCATGGGCATGCACCTTGCTGCCCTGCTATGTTTATGTTCCTTGATTCCTGCCCACTGGTGGACAGCAGGGTGCACGCTGATTTATTATTAAAACAAGTGCTTGGGTATGCCACCTCCCATGATGTCTGACATCTGAAGAGGAGAGGGCAGACCTGGTGTCCTACAAGCTAGGTCCATAAAGGACAGTCCTAGGTCTTCCCTTTAGATGAGGACTTCCACAAGACACATAAATACGTGTGCCCAGAGATTGATATTTAAGTCTTTTTCACATTTAACACTCCTCCTCCCCACACACAAGGAAGTGTCCAGGAGTCAAATCTTATGCATCCTCTTGTATAAGTTACACCCTTTGCAGCAGCAATATTCAGTTAAAGGCATCTACAAACAAAGTCTTAAGACAATTTCTTCAGCCTTCCTCCTAAGTACCCGCTTGACTTTACCTGTTACTTCTGTTAAACTTGGTACTTTGACTAAAGTGGCCAGGTGTGATAGCACATGCCTTCAATCTTAGCACTGCAGAGGCGGAGGCACATCATTCTCTGAGTTCTAGGCTAGTCAGGGTTACATAGTGAGACCCTATGTAAACATTTAAAAAAATATATCTATTAAAATGGATATAAAATAGAGATCATTTAATGGCTCACCTTGACACAATAATTTATTTTTGTATTATTCTTCATTGAGAATTTTATATATGTGTACAGTGAATTTTGAACATAGCAATTCCCAGCTCCTCCCCAATCCCCCGCTTCCACATCCCTGCCAACTTCAAGTCTTCCCTTTGTCCAATGAGTCCACTTAGTGTTGTCTATAGACACATTAACATTAACTTTTGAACGAAATTCTTTAAGAGAGGACAGTTTATTTAAAAACAAAAACAAAACACTCATTTGGTTGAGTGTTTTGTAGGTTGCTGATAAAATGCTTTCCATATTTGATCTTTTCTCTCCCTTTCTTTCCTTAAAAATTCAAATACGGTATGGAGGTATGGTGTGACATACCTGTAATCTCACCACTAGGGAGGCTAAGGCAGGAGGATGGCAAGCCCAAGGCCATCCTCCCAAGTTTCTTGTAAGACCTCCTTTCAAAAGAAAAAAAAAAACCAAGATGAATGAATGAATGAATGAAGAAATAAATAAGAATAAATAATTCAAGGGGACTGGAGAGGCTGTCAAACTGTCTGAGTTGCAAAGAGAGGTGTCTTGTGGGAAATTTATCTGGTGTGTGGGGGCAGCTGTCTCTTCTCCAGTAGTGGTACAGGGACTGTGTCCATAGGGAGGGAGGGAGGGAAGATAAGGCTATCAAGCCCCTTGTGAAGGGCTGGACCTAGCTGGGCTGTGGTGGGAAGGTGTCAAAGCTCTCATGATCCCACCTCCCTTTGCTTTCTTTTGGGGCCTTTGGCGGGATCTCTCTCTGTTCCTCCCTCCTCTGTAGCACCTGGACAGGCTGCAGAACCAAACATGGCTATTAAGTAGCAGAGGCGATAACTCGATGACTTGACCTCCACCTTGCTGATGGTTTTATACAGAACTTCTATGTTTGGGTTATCTTCTCCCTCCCACACCGGCGTCTAGCTCAGTTCTGACATTAATGTCTGCGATTGAAAGAGGCTGCCAAACCCTTTTAACAGTTTAGTTTTCCCATCCTTTATAAGCAAGAAAAACCCTAACACACCCCCTCTTTACATGAAGTAAGAGACAAGCCAGCGTATTTTTAAAACTTTGGAAACCACAAAACTCTCGGCAAACCACGAGATGAGGTCACTGCAGCTTCCCTTAACCTGGCTCAAGTTCTAACCCTGGCCCCGCCCATCCAAACCGGCTGTTCCTGTTTCCTCTAGGACTCATGATGGCACCTTGGACACCAGTGCTCTGGGTTCTGCACTGGGCACACTGCCAGTTACTTGTCAGTGACTCCTCCCTGCCCTTGGTGGTGCTTGGCAGCCCTCCAGCAGCCACCCTCTCAGGAATTAGGTTCTGCTGGAATGACGGGCCCTGTGATTGCACACCTCATCCAACCGGGACCGCGAGGTCAACACTGGACAGACAGGTAGAAGAGTTCAGAAAGCTGCTTGTATGATATTCAGGGAGGTGCCCAGTGAGTCTGCTAATAAGACAGAAGGGTGGGGCTGACGCAAGCTTGCAGGTACGGAACTGGAAAGCTGGGAATAGGGAGAGGATGCCCCTGCACAGGTCAAGTGAAGTGGAGGTTCCCAGAGGCTGAGTGTTAAGGCAGCCACATGTAAACCAGGAGGAAGCAAGCAGTGAAAAAAAGGCTGTCCATGAACTGCATGGCACTTATGTCTTCCCAAGTCACTTCCTGGGCTACTGAGACTGGTTGTTCTATTTCACCCATTGTGGCTCCTCCCTTCAGCCCAGTCTCTGAGGAGCGTGGGGAGCTCTGCGCAAGGCTAAAGGAGGGTAGAGGGATCTGCATTGCCCTCTAGCTGCCAAAGCAGAAACTGCAGCGACAACCCGGTTACTGACTGGGGATCGCTGATGAGCCTTTTAACATTTGGAAAGTTCTGTTGTTTGAGGGGATTCAAACAAAGGTCAGTGATAAATAAAAAGACACGCATAAATGAAAAGGGACCATTCTCCATCTTGGGTATCTCAACACATACTGTAGGCAGCAGATGAGTCTATACTATTCCTTGTTTTTCTCATCCCCGGTGTCATGCAACATGGTCAGTAGCAGCAAACGGTGAGGAGATCCTCTCCCTCCCCAACAGCTGCCCAAAGCATTTCCTTTCCATTTTCATCTACAACCCAGTTCTCTACGTTGGTATCCTCCTGTTCCCAGCCTCAACCACCAAGGAGAAGCATGGAGCCAGAAGGCAAGGCAAGGTGAATAAATCGGAGCTGGGCTCCAATGTTGAAAGCTAAGTACTGACACCTTTCTGTCCCTAGGCTTGAAGATGGCTGTATTGCCCTCCCGGGGATGCTTCACACCCAGGTGAGATGGTGTATGTGGAAGTCCAGAGTGATTATAGTGTGTGTGTGTGTGTATGTGTGTGTGTGTACAACCACCATGACAACACAGAGAGAAATTCTTGTGTTTAGTTTGTCTTGAGAAAAGGGAGAAGTCATTGAGTCAAGAGGTTTACTGAGTGTTGGGGGCTGTGGAGGAAGCTCAGTGGATGAAGTGATTGCCACGCAAGTGTGAGGACATGGGTTCAGATTTCCAGAACCCACATAAAGTCAGACTGGATAACATGTTTGCAATCCTAGTAAGACAGGAGACCCAGCAGAGGCTTCTGGACCAGGTAGCCTGCCTTGCATTTGAATGAAAAGAAGAAATAAAAACAAAAAGACCTTGACTGCTCCTAGGTGTGGTGGAGAGGAAAGTTCATTATAGATATGTGGGAGAGCAAAGCCAGAGGTGGGCACATCTGGGAGAGCCCAGAGTGGACATGACCAGACTGAGCTAGGCCATGTGAGGAGAAGGGAGAGGGGGAGAGAGAGGGAGCCAGGTGCAGCAGCCAGGAGGCCTAAACGAGAGTAGACAAAAGGAGCAGGTAACCAAAACGGCTGGATTATAATGGGAAGGGCAGCTAGGAGAAGGGCAACCCAGCCCCTGGGCTGGAGAGTTCAGGGTAGAGGGCGGAGTATGCCAGTCACAGGACCCTGTAACCGACAGGGGCTGAGGGATGCAGGGAGAACCTGGAAGCATGTCTGCTTTGATGTGTTCAGTACACACCTCAGCCATTTGTCCCAGGTTTGAAACCTAACATCCCAACCTTTCGTTGCTAATAAATAAATGATAAGAAGGGAAGTAATCTTCTCTATGACCATTTCCTGCTGACAGTGGGGCATTGTTGGGGGTCCAAGGAAGCTGGAATGGTGGCCAAGTCTGGGAAATGCTGGCTGTTTCACTTGTTGACCAGGCTCTGTGGGACCTTCTGAGGTTAGGCTTGTGCAGTCAGCTGTTGGGCCAGTCTGTGTGAGGCTGGATCACCTGGGGCTAGGCACTTCGAAGCTGTCTGGATGTAGATTTGGGGGGAACACCTGGAGCTGGTGAGTTAGTAGAGCAGTCTGCAGCTGTTCTGGTAAATCTGCTGGGACAGAGACTGGGGAGACAAGGTAAAGTTAAGGAGTCTATGGGTAAAATTTTTATCTTGAGCGTACATTTGAAAGTTCCAGGCCTATGGCTCTGGTAGTTTGGGGAGGGAAGTCCCAAGAGCAGGGGGCAGGTGTGGGGGGTGGGAGAGAAAGAGAGATCCCATCCTCAGGAAAAGGCAGTAGGTGTAGAAACTTAGGCTATTTGTTGACAGGAGTACTTAACCTGGAGCCTGTTTGACCTGTGAGAGGAGGACCCAAGTTGATTCCTTGAAGCTCACAAGGATTTTTAAAAATTTTTATAAAGAGATAAACTTTTAGATATGTTAGTATCACCACTGTTTGTAATCTATACTGAAATCCACATTATAGAAAAGGTGGTGAACTCACAACTTTGAATCATGGTAAAAGCTTGGGGTCCCAAAAATGATTCTGAGTTAAAAGCATTAATACTGTTTCCAGAGGGCTGGAGATATATATAACAGAGATTGTTTTTAGTACAATGAGAAGCATTTTTTAAAGTCTACTCTTAGAAGATGACCAAAGGAAATGTAAAATTCTAAGCTTGTGACTATAATAGTACTCGGTGATTAATGTACCAGCACTGAACTCTGTCTCAGCCAAGTATGATGACCAGCACCTAAGGCTTTCTTCTGACCTCCACACACATATATGGCACATATATGGCACTTGTGTGCCCCATTGTCATACACGCAAGACACACGTGCATGCGCACACAGAGAGATTTTTTAAAAACAAGAAAAATTACAAAGTGAACTGAATAATGGTAAAGAGGAAACAGTATTGAACTTGTCAGAAAAAGAAGACTGTGTGGTGAACCGAGCACTGCTACATCCTAGGGATGTCACACAGTTCTCTCTCTCTCTCTCTCTCTCCCTCCCCCCCCCCCCCCCCCCCCCCCCCCCCCCCTCTCTCTCTCTCTCTCTCTCTCTCTCTCTCTCCCATCAGCCCAGCAAGGCTTGTCTCCCTCCCTCTCTTTTTAAATGGTTTTTTATTACTTCAAGTTGCTTGTCTCTTTTGATTTCTTTCTGCAGATGGAATAGTGGTTGCCAGAGAGTCACATGGCTTGTGGAGTTGAGATTTAAATCTTAGTCTCTGTCATCCCAAAGCTTGTGTTTTTCCTCCCAATGGAAAGGAGGAGAACCAACCATTTCCACACCTGTAAGAGAGCCATGGTATTTTAATGCTAAAGAAATGTGTGGAAGTTCTTTATGCCTTCATTTCTCAGATGTAGACACCAAATTTTCCAGAGTTGTGCAAGGTAGGTTTGAGATGGTTGCTTGTTTCAGTAAGCTTAGCACCATCCACCTAAGTATTCAAGCCAATATCTGGTGTTGGGTTAGTGACTCACTGTGCTGGTTTGTTTTTCTCTACTTGACACAAACTAGAGATACCCAGGAAGAGGGAACCTCCAGATTGCCTCCATTAGATTGGCCTGTGGACAAGTCCTTAGGGGATTTTATTCATCAAATATCGACATGACATGCCTCAGCACACTTTTACTGGTGCCATCCTTGGACAGGTGGTCCTGGGTTCTATAAAAAAGCAGGCTGAGCAAGTCTTGGGAACAAGTCAGTAAGCAACACTCCATGGTTTCTTCTTTAAGCTCCTACACTGAGTTTCTGTCCTGGTTTCCCTTCTTGATGGACTACAACCTGTAAATTGAACAGCCCTTTCTTCTGAAAGTTGCTTTTGGTCAGTGTTTTATCACAGCAAAGGAAACCAACAAAGAATATTCACATAGAACAAATCTGTAAGATCTATAGGTTCAATTTGAAAGAACTCTGTTTTGAACTTATGCAGTAGTCTCCTCAGTGATATTCCAAATTCCATGCAGTAGTCTCCTCAGTAGTAGACTATGCAGTAGTCTCCTCAGTGATATTCCAAATTCCATGCTACACACAGTATTTAGTGACCTTCATTAAATAAAACAGTGTCATGGGGCTGCTTAATGCACATCAAATAGATCCCATACTTTCAGATGAAAGTCTGCACTCATCAGTAGGGCCACCAGGCTCTCCACTTCTAATGACCTCACTGGGTTCATGTTTTCTTGCTGGCCCCTGCTCTTGGCACACTGGCCTCCTTTTTGTGCTGTGGATGTACTGAGGATGAGCTGCCTGAAGTGTTCTTCCCTGGAATCTGCCTCACACCTTTCTATCTGTTTTGTTTCTGCTTCCCCCATCACCTCAAGAACAACCTCTAAAATGAATACCATGCTCCACATACTTCTTCTTCCTTTATAGTTTCTTCTTCTCTTTTCTTTTCTTCTCCTCATCTTCTTCCTCTTCTTTCTCCTCCTATTCCTCCTCCTCCTCCTCTTCTACTTCTTCTTATTTGTTTTTTTTTTTTTTTTGAAACAGGCTTTCTCTGTAGCTGTCATGCCTCTCCTGGAACTTGCTTTGTAGACGAGGCTGGCCTCAGACCCACAGAGATCTGTCTGCCTCTGCCTCCAGAGTGCTGAGATTGCCATGCCCAATTTTTAGTTTTTAGCTTATACATTACTAATAATTCAGTAATTATTAGTAACTTGTGTCCATGCTTATTTTCCTTCTCCACTAAAATGTAAATACTTGGTGGTGACTCGACTGCCTTGTTCATTACTGCTTTCCAGGACTTAGGTCAATGCTTGGCATGTAGCAACTACTAAAACGTATTTGTTAAATAAATAAATGACTCATTTATCTCAGGATTCTTGATTCTAGTCTCCATCATTAGCCCACTGTGGTACGTGTGTGTGTCATACGGTTGAGATTGGAAATGAAAGGGTTGATTACCAAGGCCCAGAGAGTCAGCAGAATGGACAACTTGGAAGAAGAGATAGAACACAGACTGAGAAGTGGGGGAAGGAGATCAGGGATCATGTCTGGGTCCTGAGCCAAGATCTCCAGGGAACATTTCTTGATTTATCCACAAACATTTGTGATGGGGTCTTATTACTACACATGGCAGGAAATTCCAAATCAGCAGAGAAGAATAAAAGGCAAAGAAGCAGAGCCCCAGGAAGGGAGAGGAACCTTTGGATGAGGGACCTTCAGCTCAACACTTTCCATGGATTTTGAAGAAGTTACAATAACATTCTCACCCTGAATCTGCTTTGAAAATGACAGCAATCTTATCTGGTTTTGAGGTGGAAATTATTAAACCACAATTTCGAGTTTTTCTTGCTATTTGGTCTTGCTTGTATGCATACTATTTCCACCCTAATATACATAGTAGATTTTATATTTTTGGTTGTCAGTTTAGTTTTTAATGACTGAGCCATCTCTCTAGCCTCATAGTAGATTTACCTTGATACATTGTCGTCTCCATTTTGCTAAAATTTTCTGTGAATGGTTGAATGGAAATTTAAAATGCTAGCAGTTAACATGGAAAAATATTCACTGAAAATTTACTATATACAAACATGTGAGCCTTGAACATCATACTTGGGATTTGAGGGCAAGGTTCTAGGTTCTGTATATCTTATGCTGTAGGATCCAGGACATAGCAACTTCTCACAAAATGTTTGCTGGATAAATATACAAACCTATGTTGCTAGGCTAGGGACTTGGGGACCAGTCATTGTCTTCAGGGTGTTTCAGTAGCTCTTCAGGGAAAAATTAAAGGCCTATGTAGTGGGGGGGGGGGGGACAGATAAGAGATGGAAACACTAAACACCAGAGGGTAAGTGGCCTGTGAAAAATATACCTGTGCGGGCTAGTTCTTTGTCTGCTTGACAGAAACTAGAGTCATCTGAGAGGAGGGAACTGCAATTAAGAAAATTCCCTCACTAGATTGGCTTGTAGGCAAGTCTATACGGCATTTTCTTTATCTATAGTTGATATGGGAGAGCCGAGGCCTTTATGAATGACACCACCCCTGGAATGCAGTCATGGTTATATGAAAAAAGCAAGCTGAGGAAGCAAGTAAGCAGCATTCATCCATGGTTCCCACCTGGGCCTCAGCTTGAGTTCCTTCCTTGAATTCTCTCAGAGATGGACATATGAGCCAAATAAAGCTTTTCCTTCCCCAGTTATTTTTGGTTGTAATACTTACATCACAGCAACAGAAAGAAGACCAGGCCAGTCTCATTGGGAAATGTAGAGAAGGGTTAAAAGCAGCAGGAATTGGGAGATTTTAGTCATAAAGTATTTGTGTACAGAGAAGATGAACTGATATCATTGAATTTGTTTTGCCAAACGACTGAAAATTCAGAGAAGAGATTGAGGCAAGAAAGCCTAGTGAGTAGGGCTTGTGGTACTCAAGGCCAAATACCTGAAGTATTGGATTGAGGAAACTGCTGGTGAGGCTCTGAATCTCAAGGGTTGTGAAACGTTGCTCTGTGCCTTCGTGCCAGCTTGGTGGAAGCAAGTTCAACCCGTAGTATCTCAGTCTTCTCCTGCCTCTTACCTAGGCTCATAGGAGTGGTGCCTGTAACTGTTCAAGTTGTTGAATGGCATTGACTTTGCTTCCCGACTCTTTTGGGGCCACAAATTCTTTCTTCACAGTGAGAACCCTGTTGCTGAGGACACAGTTCACTCAGGCCCCTCAGAGGCTGAGTCTTCTATCCCAGGCACTGACAGGAGAGGAAACAGACTGCTAGTGTCTGTGAAAACCAATCCTTTCCAACGGGCTTTGCTGGGAGAGACTTCTAAGGTAGAAAAATGTGAGGTAAAAAGGGAGGTTTATTTTTCTTACTTAGATTACTTAGGTCAGCACTAGGTCTGGGGCTGATGCTGGGCTCTTTTTGATATCCTAGGATCCTCTTACATTCCTATTTAACTAGTTCTCTCTCTTGGGACCACATGAAACATTGCTCCACCTCCAACATGAAGTTTCTAGAAAGGATGAAAGATAATGGCAAAGGACTCAGTCTGCTCACTCTGGGCTTTTAAGAGCTGTACCAGAAATTTTCCCCGTTGACTTTTGCTTGTATGGCATCAACAAGAACTATGTGAACTGGTCATTCACAGGGGCAAAGGGGGCTGGGAACATGTATTTCCAGCTGGGCACATGTCTACTGTGGGAGAAATTAAGGTTCTTTCAGCAAAGAAGAGGAATTGGACACTGAATAGGCAAGTAGCAGTGACTGCCTATTCTGTCCCATTTTGCTGTTTTATCCAAGATAATGTGTTGGAGAGCACAAATGGAATTTGGACAACAAGTACATCTAAAAGCCTGTCCCCACACATTCCCCATGTTGTGTCTGGGATTTTGTGTTGGTGTGTATTAGTTTTACTCTACTGGGATAGGTCTGGTTCTGACTTTACTGTATTCTTGGACAGCATGCATGTAACTATCATACATCTTCCTCCAACAAACAATTATTTTTTCATTTTATTTTTTTGAGAAAGGGTTTCACTAGCTATATAGGTCATGCTGGCCTTAAGTTTACAGAGATCTGCCTGCTTCTGCCTCCAAAGTGCTAGGAATAAAGATGTGCTCTTCCACACTCATCTAACAGCACCCCGTTTTTTTTTGTTTTTTGTTTTTTTTTGTGTGTGTGTGGTTTTTTTTTTTTGAGATTGGGTTCCTTTGGGTAGCTCTGTGTATACTGGAATGCTATAAACCAGACTGGCCTCAAACTCAGAGATTCACCTGCTTCTGCCTCCTGAGTGCTGGGATTAAAGTTATGTGCCATCACACCTGGATTATAGTCATTCTTTATTACATACATCTTTTTTCCACCCAGTCTTTTTTCTTCTCCAATTAAAAATAATTGTTACATTTACTTTTTTCCTTTTTTTGTGTGTGAGAGTGTTTGTCAGTGTGTGTGGGTGCAGGGCATCACATGAGCTGTAGTGTGCAATGTAGAGGTCAGAGGACAACTTACTAAGGGTCAAACCCAGGTCACCAGCTTACTGCAAGCACCTTTAGCCATGTGAGGGCATGCCTCCCATTTTGACTTCTTGATGGGGACCACCCTCTCACTACTATCAAATAGTTCAAAAATCACTTACTTCTGACTCTCAGATCATTATGTCTAGCTCAGTCCCCACTTGGCATTCATGTAGGTTCCAGAGATCAGAGCTCTGATTGTCTCGTGTGCCAGGGAAGCACTTTAATGTCCAGGCCATCTCTCTGGTGCCCTTGGGTCTTATTTCAGCCATTATCCTCACCACCACCACCATCATCATCCTCATCACCATCACTACCACCACCACATCACCATCACCACCATCACAGCACTGAGAGCCTGTCAAGTGCCAGGCATTGCACATATCTACACAGAGGTCATACCAACCATGAGTTCCATGATTCCCCATGATATAGATAGGAAGCACACACAGAGAAGTTAACAGGCTCACCCAGACTTACAAGAAACAAGCAGCAAAACCATGATGGATTTTCTGGTTCCCAAGGCTATGCACTTTACCCTCAGGCTTCACTTCCTGGCAGAACTCTAATTCCTATTTTTTTTTTTTTGCAGGATATGTATCCCCCTATCAATGTTGAATTTATGATCTGTAGCCCTTCCCCTGAATAAAGCCAGTAAAACTTTGTCTATATAAATGACCTATGTAAATGTCTCTTGGCATGACAATGGCTGGTGAGGAAATAGAAATTACATTTTGCTGTCCTTGTCTGGTTTTCTCAATAATGGATTATGTCTACAGGATATGAATCCAATCAGCTGAGAAAGCACAAGAATCATCATTAATAATCATACGACTGACATCATGTGGCTGCTGGTGCGACACACAAAGAAGGACAAAACATCAGCTATGTGACAACACTGCCAAAAAAAAAAAAAAAAAAAAGGTTTCACCTGAATCTAATCATGAGGAAACAATCAGACAAACACACATTAAAGGACGTTCTGCTGAGTAACTGCCTGGATTCTTCGGAGACATCAATGTCGCCAGTGACAAAGATGCCAGCGAACCCTCTAAGACTGATGGAGACTAAAGAGACAGCACAACAGAATGGCAATGTATCATCTCTGTTTTTGATCCCAAATCAGGTGGAAAATCGCTATAAAGGACGTAATGGGAAATTTTGAATGTGAACTGTTGGTTGATGTTAAATGTTGATAATGACATAATGATTTTATGGAAGAATGTCTTTTCAGTTTAGAGATAGATGATAAAATAAGTAATACATATATTTGACATGTACATCCTAAATAATACAGAGTTAACAAAATAACAGCAATTAACAAATCTAGATAAATGGTAAATGAATGATTATTATACTATCTCACAACTTTTCTTAAGGCCTGGGATGTTCGTATTTTTAAAAATGCAAGTTAAAAATGGTTGGGATATTGATCAGCAGGGCATAGCCTCTACATGGACTTTTATGGTAGCAGGTGCTCTGGGATATCCCAGTGGGATTTGTAGTTCTCTGTGACTGAATTAACCTTTCCACTCTCTCTTAGTTGCTAGGTGCCTGGTGTCTACATTTTGTTCAATAGTGTGTTAACAATAGCTCTTTGAGGTTGATATGTATTTCACACATCTCACTAATAATTCACCAATACTTTTCATTAAAAA